>JAHBCN010009844.1:0-13957 GCA_019359885.1 Listronotus oregonensis
TTTTTTTAGAAATTTCAAGCCTGAAAAGCATGAACGCAATTAAAACTCTTAAAAATTATGCCATTTATATCCCTCAAGTTACCATAAAAATGTCGTTAAAAATAATTTTTTGTTTACGAGATACTTTTTTATCAGGAAAGGATTAAATGTTTAATAACAACTAAAGTACTTGCCATCCTCGTGGAAGGTTCTTTTGGGGCCCATTTTTTTTGATAAGACTTATATTTTATGTACGGGTGGCCCAATGAAAAGGTCGCACCCTTATTTGTGACTCTCCTGGTATATTTTCGGAAAAACGCCCGGACACGTCAATTTTGATTTCTAGGGGGGCGTCTTTTTCTCTATGGTTGTACAATACAGGGTTGGTATTTCGTTACACTTTAGATTTTTAAATAGAAACCCCCATTTTTCTAATATTTTTAGATTATCCTTGAGGGTTTTTGTAACTTTTGTTAATAAATGTTATACGTATCTTTAATCGTTGTAAAGCTATTTGGGTTTATAATAAAATTTGACTAACTTAACTTATTACTAATAATAATGGGTTGCACGGCAAAAAATAATAATCATGCATAACAGCAAGAATATTTTCTTTATTCCTAGAAACTTGACGGGCAAGACGTACTTGGACATGTTAGAAAATACAATAGAGTCACGAATTACCGAAATAATAGAAAATGACGTTAATTATAATGAAATTTATATTCATTTCCAACAAAATGGTGCACCACCGCACTTTTTGGCTCCAGTACAACAGTTCAAACAACTGCTAAGTTAACAACGGTTTAGAATGTTTAACAAAATGTTAGATGTTGACAGGTTGCCTACTAAAATTATTGAATAACACTGACAATGACGTTTTGTTAAACATTCTAAACCGTTGTTAACTTTTAACAATTGCTAAGTCCATTGCTAAATTTAACAACGCGATCATCACTCGGCCGTTAAAATGTCAGGTTTTATATTTAAATAATCAACAGGTTTTAAGTTGATTTAGTTTAGTTAGTTTGTTCTGGTGACCTACACATATATTTCAAAGGGAAGCAGATAGTGCGTGATCGCATGCATCCTGGAGTCTTAGAATGAGTGTTACGTAAGCGATAGCCACCGTATATAGCCTTAGCAGTCAGAAAAAGCAGAAACCTAGGCTTGGCAGGGTTTCGTGTGGATAATAGGTAAAAGGCTAAAAGAAATTGGATGGTTTATTTAAAAAATTAACGATGACTTTAGCTACGCCATGTTAGGATGAACTGTGCCATTAAAAATCATAAACTTATTTAAGGGTTTTTTTAGGTATAAACCATAGATAACCCAACTTTAGATATGTAATCGCGAATCGCATTTACGGCAAGTTTACGCTAGTGCGCACTAAACAAACAATAAGGTTATCCAGCATGCGTATTTAAAATAAAGGACTAGTGCCGGACTTGGAAATTTCTATAAATAATTAATTAATTTATATTTATCAAATATATTTTTTCTAAATTTGACATTTAAAGTCACACTAGTTTCCATAACTAGTTACAAAAAGTAACATTTTTTTAAACTGGTGATAAAAAGTAAGATATTTGACAACGTCAATGGGCTTTAAAAAATTGTTTATTTTTTAAACTTGAATTAAAAAAAAAACATATCACATTTAAAATTAAAAAAAAAAAATGTGTAAAACGCATGTGAAAATAGTTTTTCCCCTATTTTTCATAACTCTCATTTTTTTGCTCTGCTCGTTACATAAAATAGTGCTTTTCCCAACTGGTTGCAGAAATAACTCTTTTTTTCTATAGTAAGGTACCGTTTTTTTTTTTTAATTTTTCATTTCTATACATATATAAATTATGTTAGGTAAATATAAATGATAAGGTAACACAAATAATAATCCAAATTTTAAATAGCAAAAAATAGGGGCTAAAAAGAAATAGAGTTTGTTTCAAGACCCAGTGTTTGTACCGCAGTGAAACGGTTTTGAAACTGTTAGAATCAATTAAACGCGTGAGTGTATACTTTATACGGTCTAATGACAGTTCAAAAACGACGAAGTTTGGGCGCTTTCTGTATAAAGGGTACTGCTTTGCTTGGGTATCAGTAAAGAGATCGTGTAATACACCCACCCATAATGGGTTTATTTGACTGGACTAGCATATAGCACTACAATAAATAGTTTTTTGCAATATTGGAACAAACTTATAAACATAAGGGAAAAAATTGGTGGTACAAATAACGTTAACTCTTTTCCTGCTTAGACTTATTTTTTCGATAGCGATAATAAGGTATTGTAAACATCTTAAATGTTTTTATACAAAACAAGCATACATTTACTAGAGGCAGCCTTGTCGTTTGACAGTGCGAATAAGCGTGCGCGAGAGAAACAACACAACATATATAAATATATATATATATATATATATATATATATATATATATATATATATATATATATATATATTATATATTCCTTCCACCTACTAATAAGTACGTTGGAGGGCGAGAGAAAGGTTATACGGCTGTTCTTTCTCTCTTGCACAAATATTCCAAAAAATAGTTTATAAATTTTTTATGAACGAAACTAATATATAAATGCTACCACTAAACACAAAATAAGTCAATAAAACACAAAACTTGTTTAGAATCTATAATTATATGGAAATTCTATCACAACTCTAAATAAGTCAGTCCAAAAACTAAAAAATATCACACAAGCGGCCAGTACGGAACTGGTCGGCGACAGTGTAAATAAAATCGGTCCATTCTGCGCATGATTTAAGACCCTAAGCGATGACAACCGCCACAGCGCATGGACACATTTTTTTGCCCATAAAATTCTACTTTTGAATTGCGCGTCTCTTTGCCGGTCCATATGACGGTCAGTGGTATAAACGTGATTTTTAGATGCAAAATATATTACCTATTTAACCCTCTTTAATAAATACTTTTGAAAACTATTATCTAGGGACGTGGGGTAGGATTACAAATAACATAAAATGTACCTACCGGTAAAGACGTTCATTGTTCATGTCACGCACAACTTAGATAGGAGAGCTTTTCTCTCTAAATAATTCTCTTAATGTGGATCTATCGAATATGTTTGGGAGGATGCGTGTAAATGACTAAAGAAAATCTCCAAGGATATGATTTAACCATTTATAAAAGAAACCTTTTTTTAGATAGAACGCCTTAATATAAATGTTTAATAACAGAATTCTAAAATAACATAAAGGTGAGATACTTATTTAAAGCTGTATTAGTTAAATTATTTTTTAAAACTAAAAATCATGACATAATTATTATCAAACTACCATTACCTTTAGTAATAAAACAATTTAATTTTAGAAACCTAAATTCATTTAGACTAAATAAAAAAAGGTGTGATGAAAAACATGTATAATATGAAAATTTTGGCAACATAATTAATAAAAAGTGTATGACCAAAAATTGTTTAATTTTGTAGTTCTGTAACTTTATTGATGTTTTAGGTACGTTTCCTATGGGGCGGCTGACGCACGCGGCTGCTGCGCAGCGTCTGATGCAAACGGCTGACGCCAGTACACCTATTTCCTATGAAGTGTAGACGCGAGTAATCTGTTGTCAAAAATGTACAGTTTTTTGAAAAAATGTGCAAAAACAAAAAAATATTTTATGGAATTTACTATGAGAAGAAATTGAGGACGAAGAAATTTTACTGAAAAGCATGTGCAAAGGTTTTTTAACAACTTCTGCAATCTCCATCCAAGCAGAATCTTTTATTCTTTGATCCTTATATGATGAAAGTTTTAAGTCGTTAAGGCAAGGGTGTTTTTCAACGCATTCCACTAATATTTCATCTTCCTCTGCGAAAAATAAAACTTTCGACATCGTACAGGCACGATTTTGACAACTGGCGGCTGACGCTTGACTGCCTCGAGAGGGGTAGGGCCGCAGCATCTGTAGCCGCCAGCGTTTGACACTTGCGTCTGACGCTCGAAAAGAAACGGATAAATGAATTGTCACATGAGCAGTACTAGGTGTCAGACGCTGGGCGGCAGCCGCGTGCGTCAACCGCCCCATAGGAAACGTACCTTTAGAATCCAGAACTAACCGAAACTTAATATATGGACAATTTTAAGATTAAAATTGCCTAAAGTAATTCAAAAAAGCAGGTTTTGACCATAAGTTAAAAATACACAAAAAATTAACAGGTAATAATCTGCGCCGATCACGGAGGAGCCGTCACATTAGGTGGCAAGGGGCGCCAAAAAGACAAATCTAAAAAAAAAATTGATGGTGCCTTTTAAAAGATGCGAAGGTGCGACTGATTGAAATTAAACCAAATACCAGAACTGAGACGGATCCTTAAAAAATGAATCGATTTACGGATTCGGATCCTCGTAAAGAATTCGAATAACCATTACGAATCACGATTCCTTTTTAAGGAAAAATCAATCGAATCCAGCGAAATTGATTCCTATTTATCGATTCACGAATCCGGATTATCTTTAGTTTTTATACTTACAAATGGTAACTACGATACGAATGATACTACATAATCCAGATGATAAATCAAGCGTCACAGATTTTAGCACGGAGCCAGAGCCGCGAAATATACTTTTAGCCTCAATTTCAAGTGATGTAACTCATAGCCAAATTAGTTTTTAGTAAATATTCTTTAAATTTGAATATGTTATTTCTGAGATCAACATAAAACCACCCTTAAATGAATTTTTTTTTGAACTGTATCCTAAAACTTGTGATGCTAGATCTTCATAAGGTTTTTAATGTGATTCTTATAGTAACCTCAAGCAACGTATAAATGGGACATCTTATTGTAATTTTAAAGGGAGTTTCACAAGTCTTATTTAATAATTTGTTTGCTTTCTGAATACAAAAATGTATTAAAATTTTAAATTTATTTTTGTAAGACATCCTAAATAAAAGTAATAAAATGTCCCATTTAAAAGTCCCTTAAGGTTATTTGAAGAATTACATATAAAAAATTATGTAGATCAAGTATTCAAAACTTTTAGGATCAAATGCAAGTAAAATTTATGCCCGTTTTTGGATACCACACTCTATGGTAATGAAAAAAAAATGTTTCATTTAAATTTTGTTTCTCTGGACCTGAAAAACAACATATTTTGGTTAAAAATCACTTGGTAGATGTATTGCGTTATTAAAAGATTTTAAAGGGCAGATGTTTTAAAATTATTTATCTTTATTTTCAAAAATCAATGTAATGCTGATTAAGAACCTTTGGTAAAAATTTGGAAATTTAAAATAAAAGATTCAAAATGGCGGGTTTTGGCGTTTATAAATCTATTTTCCTCAGATTCAGATTCCTCAGATTTCCTCAGATAAGGGTTTTTGAGGGTGCTAGGTCAGGAAATTAAAGTTCGGATTACGCAGAAAAATTAAATTAAGTTAAAACAAGTTAAAGTAACACAAGAAGAGATAAACATTATGTGATCAAATGGTTTCAATTATACACATTAATTACCGGACAGCTGCCAGAGAGTGCACCGATGAAATAGAAATCACAAAACCCCTATTAATAGTGATTTGCTTTAGGCATGCTTAATTTTTTTATTATTTTTAAATGTTTGTTTTCATACAAATGTCTTAATTTATATTAACGTATTTTTTGTTAACTTAACTTAATTTTTCTGCATAATCCTACTTTATTAATCCTAGGTTAAAATTCGAAGCTTGAAATTGCGTATTTAAAATGACAGATTTTGGCATTTATAAAACGAATTGTCTCAAATTAGAAAAATAAGGAATCGATTCCTTTTAGAATCGAATCCTTTTAAAAAGAAATCGATTCAGAATCATTTAAATATTATATAACAAATCCGGATCACCGATCCTATTTTAAAAAGTAATCGATTCCAGCCTTCGGATCCTTAAAAAAAAATCGATTCCTGGATTCTATTTTAAAAGGATTCGATTCCTACCCAGCTCTACCAAATACTAATTAATTTTATAGCAGTAGGAGTTTTCCTAACGTTGCATGAGTGTAATACCTATTTAGAGCTACTTAATTTAATTTAAATCTAGATCGATATAACGAATGTAATATTATATTTTGTAATAATTATGTTATTATAATACCTGCAGAAATATTATTGACATTTTTAAAACTACCACGAATTATATTATTAGTACGGGCGCCAAAGGAGAAAAATTCGCTACCGAATGAGGTTCTTTCGACCAAGTAGGTGTTTTTTTTATATATTTTGAGCAACTCGTCCAAATATTTAAGCAGAAACAAAAATTGTTATTGGCACTTTTATGGCTAAAAAACGCTTTAGCCCGAAAACCAATCTAGATTTTTTTTTGATTGGGTTAATTTTCTATTAAATAATTGAAAAATCGGCTTTTAAAAAATAAAAACAAATCGTTTAGAACAAGAGATATTGTTAAACAGTACAAAAATGCAAAATAGCGAGTATTTCGAGACTTGTATCAGCATATTCAAATTAAAATTGCTGAATCTCAGCAAAAAATCAACGCAAAAACATTTGGAATTTATCTTAATTAATAAAATAATCATAATAAACTAGATTAGTGGTATGTTTACCTTAGCTTTGTAAAACACGCATACAAGCAAATTACTTTGCATTTTTTTCGTAAAAAAGCGTGTCTGTAATTAAATGTATCAGTTTCTAATATAATTTTAAAGAATTCTGGCATATACAGTTTTAACGCTTTTAACTAAAGCTTTTAAATAAGTTGTAAAGCTCTTTATCTTTCTTAAGAGCTGAGTTATAAGCGACAAAACTCAAAAAACTTGCTATTTAATATTTTCAGCACTTTTTTTACTTTATCTCAAGTTCTAATCATTGGATTTTAATATTTTAAAGGCCAGTTATTTTTGTTTTTTTTTTATAAACTGTAGCGTTTAGACAATAAAATTGTCAATATCAATTTTTCGACCACTTATCGTGAAAAGCAGGTTCTGATTCAGCAGCTTAAAATACATAAGAAACACCTACTTGCTCCTTTGGTGCCCGTACTAATAGTAACAATGCCTCCTGAGTCTTAGCGCTGCCAAGGACAAAGAAAAAAACTATGATACGGGTCCATTTTTGTGTACGGGGTTATTTATTTTAAAGTAAACTGGGCTTTATTTTCGAACCTCCCTGTATTTTATTAAAAAACAAATGTAGTCATTTCGTGTATATTTTTCCGTAGAATTCAATAATCTAATCAGAAAAACATTTTCGAGTAGTTTTGAAACAAAAACAAAAGAGTTACAGCACGAGTGACGTATTTTTTAAATAGATAACACCGTATATTTTTATATAAATAGATAGAGATTTTTACGAGGAATTCGGTGATATAGTGGTTGCTGGGTTTATTTCTTGCGGTTCTGCTGCAATTGTCTAAAACCGGAATGATACTATAAGGATAGTTTCACCTGAAAAAACCTGGCTGCCATAGGTCACAGGTGCTTATTTGTCAAAGTAAACAATTTTAAAAATACGTTTATTACTTTTTGAAGTAGTTTTATAATGAGGTTTTCATCAAAAGAACGGCTTCAAATTATAACTCTGTATTATAAATGTGGAGAAAACGTCAGGGAAACACAACAAAGATGTGTTGCAAATTTCCACCGAAATATATCAGTAAAAACGATTTTAAAACTAAAAGACTTATTGGAAAAAACAAAATCGTTACATATTATAAAAAGGACTACAATAAGAAAAAGAAACCGGGATCGAGCTATTCTAAATTATTTTACTTTGTATTCCATGAAGTCAATTACTGACGCCGTTAGATACTTGAGGTATGGCCCTGCAAGAAGAAGAGGAACCTATGCGACGGTTCAGAGAACACTGAAATATTTTAAGTATCTTCCATATCACGTTCTTTCAGTGCAGTATTTAACACGTGAACAAAAGGAACTTCGCTTTCAATTTGTTTCCCAAATTTTAATCCATAAACAAGATAACGATCCTACCCTGTTTAAAACAATTCTTTCATGCTGTTCGTCAAGTTGTGCAGTATCTCAATCGCCGATACAATCAGTGGATTGGACGTTAGGGCACTATGAGATGACCACCTAATAGTCCAGATATTACAATTTTGGACACTTTTCTATGGGGTCACTTGAAGAATGTCTTTTACCAAAATGGGAACACAAACACGGAAGAAATGAGTTAAAAAAAATGTAAATGAAATTAATCGTCATAATCAAGAACCTCAAATAATATCGGCGAGCTTAGAAAGGCTAAGGAGGGATTATAAATCATGTTTCGAAAATAACGGAGATCATATAGAACATTTAAATTATTAGTTATATTATAATTTTTTGTTATAAGTGTTCTTATTACCACCATATTTTACCCCGTATTGTATTTTAATTTTCTCCTTTTATTGTAATTTAGCTGCTTGGTTTAGAAATAGATATATCATATAATTTTTAGCATATAATTTGAAGCCGTTCTTCTGATGAAAACCTCAATATAAAACCACTCCAAAAAGTAATAAACGTATTTTTAAAATTCTTGACTTTGACAAATAAGCACCTGTGACCTGTAGCAGCCAGGTTATTTTAGGTGAAACTATCCCTATAGTTTCATGCAGTTTTTAGACAATTGCAGCAGAACCGCAGGAAATAAACCCAGCAAACCCTATATCACCAAATTCCTCGTGAAAATCTCTATCTATTGATATAAAAATTTACGGGGTATTCCATTTAAAAAATACGTCACTCGTGCTTTAACTCTTTTGTTTTTGTTTCAAATGTTTTTATGATTAGATTATTGAATTTTACGGAAAAAAATACACGAAATGGATATATTTGTTTTTTTTTTAAAGTACAGGGAAGTTCAAAAATAAAGCTCTGTTTACTTTAAAATGAATAACCCCGTACATAAAAATGGTAAAACAATTCTAAATTTTTGAAATCCTGGTATGTAAACTTCGTGATTGTAATATTAGGCTGTTATTTTGGGCTTTAATAAAAAGCATCTGAAGTATATTTCTTTTATAACTAAAATTTTTTTTATTAGAAAGAGTTTACCTTTATATTCATTTGGAAAACAAAACTAGTCGAAAAGGCAGGTAAAATATAAAGTGGAGACGTAGAACAGAGAAAAGCCGAAACCGGCCTACTTTTTTACTATTGATTTTATTCAGCGAAGAGACAGCAAATATATTAAAAGTTCGAAATGCGAATATTGCCTTCGTAACATAAAAAATGCGGACAAGCGCTCGATCACCTACTAATAGGTTTTTATTAGCATATTAAAGAGTTTTAAGATGGCAAAGGTAGAGGATAAATGCCATACACCCTACTCCACTTGACCTTGGCCCAGGTGTGTGATTAATGTTTGCCCTTGACCCTGACTGGGAATGTGCAGGGGTATTTATTTAATTTGACTTTGACCTTGACTTTGATATTGCAGGTGTGTGGTAAGTTTTTAACCTTGACCCTCACAGCGCAGGTGTGTAAATATTGTTTGACCTTAACTTTGAGTGTACGGGTGTGTCTATAAAAATTTAATCTTGACTCTGACAGTGCAGATGTGTGAAAAGTCTTTTACCCTGGCCTTCACCATGTATTTGTATAAGTGGGGGTGTTGCGAATTTTATTATAAACGGTTGTTCAGAAAAAATATTATCTACCAAACATTTGTGTTGATATACATAATTTGTACCAGTGTTTGTTTAGAATATTATTTTATATTAACAAATAATAACATGTTTAACTATAAACGTTACTAAATTAGCTTAAGATAATATTATTTATATAACTAATGGGGAAAGTAAAATTTCTCATCGAAAAAAAATAACCGATTTAACTGCAAGGATTGCTTACTTTATTAAAAAATAAATGTTCTTATTAATTCTAAATTTGGAAAAACCGTTCTTGTTACGCTATTTGATTAAGTTAATAGCATAACATTCGCAGTATTTTTGCCGAGTCCTGTATTTGACAATATGTCGAATGATATTTTTTCGGCAATAAATGCTTCGGATAGTAAATACACATAAACCTATTTGATGCAGAATAATCGTATATTTCTTTATAATTATATATTAGTTAAAGAGCTTTAATTAGTTTCGATTGTTTAAAGTGAATAAAATATACACCTATATTTTTAAATTATATTTAATATATCAGTTAAAAATTATTATTATATATCTAGTCAAATATTTTCACATAGTAAAGTACAGTCATAGTCTTTTTTGTAACTAAAAATGCTAGACGAATTATTAACTGCTAAATGTAGATATACGTACGTGTTTTGGTTGGGATGCGGCCCATGAGTTCTTGGACTTTGCCCATAAAATGTATGACGAAGTAACTATAAATGAATATTGAAAATTCATGAAGAATTCTACACTTTTGTTGGCATGACTACACCTGTGCGACAACCATTTATTCGGTTCCTCAGTAAAAGATTTTGTATGAAAACGACTGATCCAGATTTAAAAGAGTACCTGATCAACACACCACACTTACCCACAAAAATATCAACAAAGCATAAGATTAGATTTTCTCCATCGATACTGTTGATAGAGCAAAGCAAGATGTAGTACAAAATGAGAAGCCCGAACCGAATACTGCCTCCCTAACACCCAGTGATGATGAAGAGGAGAAAGATTATGTTTGGTAAAGAAAAATCAAGCACATTTTAATATATGTATTTAAATGATATAATTATTATATGTAAAATAAATATATTTAGTAAAATATTGTTGTTTTAAATTTCCATAGTTTTAGAGCATTAATTGGGTGTTAAGAAAACAATAAGGTTTATATAAAGGGGAAATTTTTAGTAAAATCGAGTTTTATTAAATTATGGGTCGTGCAAACAATAAAATTCATAAATTTGGTCCTGGGGTTCAAAAACTTCGTGATTCGCCACGAGTAAAAAAAAATCAAAAAATTAGTTGGTATTCTAGTGGTTATGAATAATGTGTTGCTCATACAAAATAGAAATATATAAAAAATAGTTTAGTTTAAGTAAAGTATGCCTTGTGTTATCAATACAATTAATAAATTTGGTCACCAGCGTAGTTATAATGAATTTTAAAAACTATGTGGTTCATCTAGAGTTAGATTCAAGCTTACCTCTGATGGTCAATCAGACATTAAAGGTAAGCTCTTAACTTACGTTAGCACACCTTCTTTAGTAATTATGTTGCTACTAAGGAATTTGTAAAGAAAGAAGTTCATGGACTTAAAATAACAAGAAGAAGATTTTTAACCATTTTTCTGCAAAATTTAAGAAATTTTCACAATTAAAAAAATATTTTCCAAATTTAAATCCCACTAAATATCCTATAAGCTTTAAAAGTGTTAAAAAAATAGGTCCTTCAAAAATAAACTTTACGATACCTATAATTGGTGCTTCAACTATAAATGTATTAATAAGTGTTTCCAAAAAGCAAATAATAAATTTATTAGTTTAATATAAACAATTTCCCCGCAACATGTGTTTATGTCTTAAAGCTACTTTTACAATAGTTTTAAGACATTATTATTAATAAAGTTACACAATCTATGTCGAATCAATCCAAGAGTTATACTGATTTGAAAATTCTTACCATTTTACAATTACCATTTGATTCCTTTAATTTTTTTCTGCGTTTACGAAGTGCTTTTATTTACCCAATAAACACCTGGACTTTTTGCCTTCTGTAGTTCTCTTTCGTAAAAACTCCCTAAAAAATGTTGACCCTGTGTAGACTTCAAAGGATTTGTTGCGGATTTGTTTTATTGACTTTTTCTATTTTGAACAGCTTAGTCGTAAATAATGGCGCATAACCTTTATTAAATATGCTTTTTATGAACCATATCACCTAAGCAAAACTTAAACTTTTTTGATTTGACTTAAATATACCTATATGCAATAATCTTGGTATGTGGTTTTACATTAATTGGTCTTATTTCAATAGTACGATGTTTAGTGCCATTGTAACTTTTTGTTACATATTTCAAAATTTGTATCCATTTATAAGAACAGCCTATTAAATACTGTTTATAAAAAATATTTTTTAATGTCCTCATGACCCTCTCAACAACTGGTGTTGTTTTGGTGCTTTATGCTAAGTAATTATTGATTTCGTACTTCTTCATAAGAGCTTAAAAATGTTTATTTTAGAATTCTTTATTTTGGTTAGTAGGTTACCTGGTTTGTATTTAGCATCTTTAATAATATTTTTCATTGCCTGAATAACTTCACTTCCAGTCTTGTTTTTAATCGCTTGTGTGTACACATATTTGGAGTAACAATTTATGCATACAAGTATATAGCGACATCCATCGTTTTCGACAGCCTATTGTTGCATTTCTGCCAAGTATTTGCCAAGAGTCACGGTACTCTTTGATTGTTGTATGGCTTCTTATAAAACTTTTTCTTGCTACCATATCAGGGTTATTAACTATTTTACATTTTTCTGTGGTCAGATTTATAACTTTCGCTACAATCTTGTGTAATGCACTAACAAAAATAAGAAGATGCATTTCTTAATAAACAATACCCTTCTTACAAAGTTTATCTGTAATTGACATAATTTTATTGTTATGTCCAGAATGACCTGCCATTATTGAACTAACCAACATTCGTAACCGGTCTACCATTTCCTTAGGTTTATTCCAATAGACATATTCAGGTTTCTTTAAAGAAGGGTGTTTTTTGATGGAAAGTGAAACTTTGCTTTGTTTCGTATTTTCCGTCTTCTGAACTACCGGATTTAGGTCCTGTGATTAAAGGTTTTATAATATAAAAGTACTTTTTCCACTTGTTTCCTCAAACCTTTTTTAATTTTATCACCATCCTAAACATCATTAGCCAGTTTCAAAATATTTTAATAATTCTGTGGAACATGTCTACTTATCTTACTACCCAATATGGGTGAGTATTTTAAAAAAATTAGGTCGTTTAGCTCATGTCCACCACCAAAGGTGGCCACATTTTTATTTTGATTATAAAATAACACCTTTTCATTGTTAAAATGTACTTCCATTCTACCCATGTTTTATTTTTATTTTTTTTTGTTTTTTATATACCCGACAAACGGTATTATATAGGGTGTCCCAGAATATGTAGGCAATCTTTTGAAATCTAATAGAAAACCCAAAAATATTGTGACAAGCTCCCATAAACTTTTTTCCTACGAGCCTTCCCTACGGAGATACAGGTACATAACGGACGACCCTGAAAATCGTTTTTTTAATAACTTTTAAAGTACTAAGCGTAATTTAATATTTTTTTAGTATGATGGTTACTAGATAAGTCTTCTTAAAATGAACCCATTAAATCATATTTGGCTTATTTAGTTTGGCAGGGACGGACTAGCTCTGACACAATATTAGCAATATTTTTACACCCTGTATGATAAAGGCTCAACAATATTATTTTTGTATAGCTTATGCCTTAAACTTAAAAAAAGGTAGTTTTGATTAACATCGATAAAATCAACTGTTTACGAGAAAAAAAATATCATGTTTGGTATTTTTTTTACATTATACAGGGTATTTTCTAATTGTACGTTAATATTTAAGAAGGTAATTTTTGGGTCCATTTTAACCCTACATTAGTCGCGCGGTCTACCATTGTAGACCACGATTATTTGAACTGCGCTAGTTTTAAGGAGGGGTAAATAATGCATCCACGCCGCTTAGTAGCTGTTGCTTACACTCAAATCTATTAGCAGTGTTGCCAGGTCTAGTGAAATTTCACTAGATCTAGTGATTTTTTGTCTATTTAGTGATTTAGTGAAAACTTTTGTTAAAATGCCTCTTTCTAGTGATTTTTTCGTTTTGACAAATGAATGCAAAAAAATAGGATTAATATCATTTGATTGTAAATCTATAAACATTAAATTAAAATTTAAGTTTAACCAAATTTATAATAATATGTTGCTACAAAAGATAATCTGATTGCCAGTAGATTCACTGCGCGACATCTACCGGCACATTACTCAAACTGAAAATCAATCGTTCAATCGATCGCAAGCGCCTGTTTTC
>JAHBCN010009844.1:15519-49281 GCA_019359885.1 Listronotus oregonensis
TAAACTAACCTACTAACTAGCTCACACCCGGAAAATGAAACAAAAATGGTGTCCGTGTTCCTAAACCTAGCTCACACTCGGAAAACAGTGTCCGTCACTCCTCGAGCGTTCATTATTTCTTGCTAAACCAACGTTTAAGCGTCACTACACGTTGAAACGTTCCTTTTACTTGTTTCGTCACTCGCGATTTGTCTTTGTCACTTTCAGGTTTTGTCGTAGTAGGGTCATCCGGATCTGGCGGCTCTTCTCGATCCTTCGGAAGAGGCGCTGAAGGTTCCGTGAGCCCCTTGGATGTGGAGGGTCCAGGATCGTGTTCTGTTACTCGTACTGGACTGTCTGTATCGGTGATTGACTCGCCACGGGAGCTTGTGGGGTCATCTGGCTCGTCTCGCTTTCGTTTTGACGTCGGTGGATCAGGCGGTGGCGTCTTTGGCTTCTGTGGTGTGTCTTTTCGTTTAAGCTTGACCTTTGGCACAATTTCGGGGCTCTCTTTAGCTAAGAGCTCCGGTGTTTCTTCGTCTAATGGACCAAGTTCTTTCCATAATTGCTCTGGTTCGGTGTTCGTTGGTTCTACATCCGTGTCAGTTGGGTCTGGTTGTGTCAGCGGGAACTCTTTGGTGAAGCTATCTTCCCGTTCTGGTGGCTGAACCTTGACTTCGTGAATCTCGGCTGTTGTCGGTACCGGATTCGGCAGCATTCTTCTCGGTATACCATCATGGTCAATTGTTGGTTGCGGGTTGGGTGGTCTGATATAGATCTTTGTTATGATCCCTCCGTATGCAGCCACAGGGTCATTTTCTCGCCATTTTTCTTCAACAGCCTCTACGATCCAGCCATCGTATCTATGGGTTACTCTCGTGGTTTCTCTTGGAGGATATGGCATCGTCTCCTCGTCTAATATGGATTCGTTTATTTCGGTATCGTAGTCCTGTGAGTAGATCGGATAGTCAGAGCTCTCTGACGCCGTCTCTTCAGTTTCTGGCCTGGCCTCTGTTTGCTCCCGTTTGTTTGGTTCCGGATCGGATGCTTGAACTTCTTTTTCTTTTTCCATATCATGAGGTTCCAGTACTGCGGCGGTACTACTGTCTTCCTTCTCGGCCACGTCCTTATTTAGTTTGGCAATGAGGTCTTTGTAGGCCTCACATACTTGAGCGGGGGTGAGAAATCCTTCTTCTGGCTCTTCCTCCATTAATTCTTCTTCGTTTTCTTCTGACCGTTCCTCTGTACCCATTTCCTCTGGCTCATAATCGGGTTCCTTGTATTGTCCATATACCTGTTTGTGTAGGCCCTGTATCACGGCTAATGCCAGTTCGTCGCTGTCATCTACGTCACACAGGTCTCCCTCGTAAAATAGAACCTCCACAGGCGGTTTGTTTTTACTTTTGTCCATCGTTCGTGCCTCGCTATTTGCGGGCGGTTCTTCTATTATAGGTTTAGGTTCAATGGCTAAGTTCCGTTGTCTTGGGGTTGCTCTGGGGCAATCGTTCCGGTAATGGGGGCCTCCGCAGTCGTAGCATCTCACTGGTCGTGAAGTAGGCCCAGAACGATTATAATATGTCCTATTTCCTTGATTTGGAGCTCTCGGGTTTTGTAGTTGTCTGTCTTGGTACTGATTACGGTCCTGGTTTGGGTGATTCTGGCCGAAACGTTGTTGTGGTTCGGCCCGGTTTCCCCTTCTACTAAAATGTTCTTCTTGTGCTTTTAGCATGGCTTTCCAGTCACTTTCTAACTGAGTCGCCGCGGTGATCAGTTCATCCATAGCTTGACTCTGGAACAATCTTAATGGTCCCCTTATTTCTGGTCTCACTCTCTCGCGTAACAGCTGTACCAATTCCCTTTCTGTGGCGTCTTGTAGCAAGCGTTTACCCAACCGCCAACCTTTCATTAGGAAGTTTTCCGCTGATTCGTCCTTTCTTTGTTCCGCTCCGTATAGTTCCGCGAGGAGTCTATTTCGTGTTTGTATGTCATCAAAATTTCTAAGCAGTACGCGCTTGAATTGTTTCCATGTTATTCCCTCGTCTTTATACATAATCATTTTCCTGGCTGCCTGACATCGAAGTTGTTTGAAACCTACTTTATGCCACTGATCCTTCGGAATCCTATTCAATCGGCAGTATTCTTCCACCTTGTGTAAAAATAATTGTGGATCCTCCGTATCCTCACCAGCATAATGAGGTGTGACCGACACCAAATCCCTCTGTTGGGTACACAGTGTTTCTAAGGTTTTAGTAAATTGTGCCAGGAAATCATTCAGGGTATTTTGTTCGTTTCTTCCCGTATTGCGTATAGCAATATCCTTACTTTCTTCTCTTGATGTTCTTACACTTTCTTCTTCTGATTCATCAGAGGTGTCCGAAATTACCCACCTCTTTCTTGCTTGCCTATATGCTGTTTCTTTGGGCGCCATTTCGTTTCTTATTTCCATACTTTGTCTTTGTTCTGATATATTCGGATTTCCCAGTCCTTGCTTCCCTTTTCCGCGATATTTTAACTCAAACCGCTCCTCTGGTTGTTCCTTTATATCATATATTATATTTTCCTGAGCCGTGGTTTCCCACTGGCTTCTGTTCCTTGGCATGGGATACTCTGGCTGGACCAGGAAATCGATTCCTTCGATGTTCATATATTCTTCCCTTATTTTCGGTCGGTATTGATGGTGGCGTGCCGGTTCGCCACTAAGTCGCAGGTAATCCGCCTTTACGCGGTCCGTTTTCCCATAATCCCGATGTTCTGGATTTCTTGATTCCTGGGAAAAGGTGCCCCTAAAGTTGGGCGACATAACTCCTTCGGGGTTTCCTACGGGGGAATTTCTCCTTAAACTCCCTTGTATACGGTCTTTTAATGGAAGTGGGGTTATTAATGGCTCTTCTCGTTGTAGCTTGCCATAAATATTCCCCTCGCTCCAGCTGCGTACCAACTCTCGTCCTCCGGCTAGCTCAATTTCGGGGAACAGAGCTCCTTTGCGTATACCCCGTTGGAGATGTATGGAGTCCCTACTGAACATTCCCGGGCCGGCAGTTCCGGGAAGTGCAGATGCCCCATAGTCACTGGTTAAAGGCTCTCTAGCCTTCTTTGTCGCAGAATTCTGTGAAGTCATAATCTTTGTTGGTGTCCTAATCATTTTTCTGGTCTATTCCTGTTCTATTCCCGGAGGCCTTGGAGGGCCCGTGTTGTAGCTATTCCGGGATTATCCCTTGTTAAGTCCTTTGCCCAAAAACCCTTATTTCAGGGTTGGCCTACCTTGGCCACTAGTTCAAAATCCTCTCCAAAGTTAAAAATGTAAAATCAAGTTTTCTGCAAAGTCCCGGTTTATCCCACTTTTTCCTTATTGGCCTATCAGGGCCCACTTTAAGATTAGTCCAGTTTATTCTTTATCAAATTCCTTTCTAAAAATACCTATCTCAAGCTTGGCCTCCCCTGGCCATGAGTTACAAATCCCTCTTTAAAGTTAAAATGTAAAAATCAAGTTTTCTGCAAAGTCCCGGTTTATACCACTTTTTCCTTATTGGCCTATCAGGGCCCACTTTAAGATTAGTCCAGGATGATCCCTATTGAGTCCTTTCTCCAAAAATCCCTATATCAAGGTTGGCCTCCCTGGCCTCTCGGTCAAATCTACCCCGAAGTAACCCTTGATAAAAATCTAAACTCGTCCTCTCCTGGTTTATCCTGGTTTTTCCTATAGTGGCCTATCTCGGCCCGCCTTGTGGTTTCACAGGTTCCGTCCTATTAGTATCCTCTTTTATAAAATCCCAATCTGGAAGTGGGCAGTTCCCGGGCTTCCAGTAATCCGATAATTAAAACATAAAACTTTATTATTCCTAAATTTCCCTTTTCCCGTTAAACCCCGTTTACGTTTCTAAAAATTAACCTGACAATTTCCCTTTTTATTTTTCTCGTTGGAAAGAAAAGCGCCGAATCACTTAATGCAATGGTCGCCACGTTTTCCTCCGTTTTAGTCTGCGCTTCCCTCGTTGGAAAAAAGCGCCGAAACAACCTAGTGCAATGTCGTCGGCCGCGTTTTTTTCAGTTCCTGTAAATAAAAATTTGTTGGCGGTTTCTTGCCGCAGCAACAATAAAAAAAAATTTAAAGGGAAAAAAGAATTTTCTTGCGTTTCTTGAAAAAAAACTTTTGAATCCTTCAAAAGGATAATTCAACAAAAATAAAACTCCAAGTATCACCAAATTCCCAAAACAAGCTGTCACACCACCCTCGATAACCAACACCGAAAAGCTTCTCAAAGATATCCGAAATAATAAATAAAAAAAATTTACTTTAAAAAAAAACCTAACTTAAAACTTTCCTAATTTTAATATTACTTCCAAAGAGTCAAATAAATCACCTGGGGGTGATGGGCCCCCCGGTATATTCAAATGAAACGGCTGCTATGAGCGCCGACGTTCGACTATCTCAATTCCCGAATTGCGCTTGTATTTATACAATTCGGTGTCATGATCTTCTAAAAGCATCTGCTGTTCTGCTCTTTTAACTCCAGTTCTTACGGCTTTAGACTCAAGCCTTACAAGTGACTGGTCGTCGTTGGATCTATTGCAAATCTGAGACCGAATTTTTCCCTGCCTTAAATAGAAACGCTCCAACATTAGCTGTTTCGTGTGCTCTTACTAGTTGCATCAGCGGATCAGTACTATTGGCAACTTGAGAAGCAAAACTTAAAACCCCTTGATGTTATCATTCCCAAGCTAAAGGCCATTATTATTATTATTATTATTATTTAAAGGTCCGACATGACGTATCCCATGGCTCCGACCCCATAGGGCATCATGCGGAAGGCCATCCGTATCGAAGACCACTCGTCCGCTCGGTCGGGGATCTTCGGCCAAATTCATTGCCTCAGTAAACGAAGGGACCCAAGGACAACAGATTTCTGCATTTTCATCACCCGTTTTCGGGGGAATGTTGACATGCGGGGACCCCCTTAAAATCCCCCCAAAACATTTTCCTTTATGCCCCCCAAAACGCCGACAATCAGGACAACCAATCGCCCTTTCTCCGGATAGAGCCTCCGAAGTTCGCCGTAGATCCCATGTTTGGCTCGTTTCTCCCGTTCCTTTATATCGATGTTAGTTTCCGCTGGGGCAAAAACTCAAAAACATCGAAAAAATTCCTTTTTTCAAAAAAGGGTATCAGGTTTTTTCCATTTGCAATTTGATGTAGTTGTGGGAAAATAATTCCAATATACCCACAATTTTTCATTTTCCCTACTGCCTCGATAGCGGGAGCAAATGGCAAAATTGCTGTTTCGTCAATGCCGTAATAATGTCTGAGGTGATAATAAAATTCCCAAAAACGCATCGTTATGTCGGTGGATGTAACCACTTACAGCATGCACTGGGAAAAGGGTGACATAAGTGTATTAGGGTTTTGGTTGCTGTCGACAAGCTCGACAAGCAGTATCAGGAAAAGTTGTATTTTTTGAGACATTGGCATTCCCGTCTTATGGCAAATTTCAAGATTATTTGATATTTTTGTCCATGGGTGTATATCATTTTAAGAATTTCTTTTTTTGTGTTTAATTCTGTTTTAAGTATTTTTGTATTGTTGTGTTTTTTTGCTGTTATATGATTAAAAGGAGCATTTTTTTTGTCATATTTATGGCTGCTTCAAAATCGTTTTTTTTTAATTTTTATTTAGTGAAGATTTATTTGCTAGATTAAATTGTTTATAACTGACTTTAACATTTTGGTTTTTTTAAAATATTTTCATTTTTTTTTCGATGGGTTTGGAATATATGGTATGCTTAAATACTGTTTTTTTTTTGTTATATTTGGTTGGTGATATTTTCATTATAAAAATTTGAATACGTTTTTTTTTGTAAATAAAGTTAGTAAGCTGCTTTGGATAGCTGTTTATACTAAGCGCTTTATTGCTTTTCCTATAGTTTCGATTCGGAATTCGGATCGGATATATATATTATATATATATATATATATATATATATATAAAATATATATATATATATATATATATATATATATATATATATATATATATATATATATATATATATATATATAAAAAAAAAAACATTGTAACTGCTGTGGAATCAAGTTGTGGTTTATTTAAAGTTAGCTGTTACATTTTAAAATTTTAACCGATTTAAATTGCTAAATTTTGAAAAAAATGAAACTGCAAGTGAAAATCAAATTTTAGTGTTTTAATAAAAAATGACCTTCGCTTGAAAATAATTCGAAAACCAAGGGAGATACGTAAAAATCGCTTAGATATCAAATTGTACCTTTTTGAATAACAAACATTTTAATTTTTTTTATTAACTATATGACGGAATAGTGAGATAAACACGTTTAAAACGCGTGTGTATAGACCAGCACAACCTTGTTTCAGCCCTTTAAACTCACCCCTTTAAAAATGTAAGGGTTTTAAACATTTTTAGTATACAAAACCTTATACCATTTTTTAAGAAAATTCGCTGTTGTATTATTTTCTGCATTGTAGTATTGTAGGGGTGAATTTTTGGGAATAAAAAATTACAAAATTAAATAATACTTTTGTGCAGTCAGATTTTTTAATTACAATTTTGTGACAATATGTTAATTTTTCTAGGGTAAACAATTTTTTTTTAATAAATCATAATAAGGGTTAAAATATATTAAATAATGTTTTAAAGAAATAAATACTTATTTTTCAATTTATATGAGCCTAGTTGTATGTGTCATAAGCTTTAATATGAAAGTTTTAAAAGTTTTTGCAATAAGGGGTAGTTTTCACCCCTTAAAAATAAAAAGCGACCTTCAGCCTAATGTAAATTTTGAAGGCAGGGTGAGTTAAGCTCAATTCCACATTTTTATGCAAAACACTGTGATAAAATATGAATTTTATAGGGTAAATATATTTTTTTAAATCGTACTAGGGGAAGATTTGAAAGGGCTGAAATATTTTAAATAATGTTTCCTAGAAACAAAATACTACTTTTTCAACTTACTTAAGTCAAATATTACTCAGCTTAAGCTTTAATGTAGAGTTTTATAGGTTTTAGCAATAAAAGGTAGTTTTCACCCCTTAAAAACAAAGGCATAATATAGATTTTGACGAGGAGGGTAAGTTAAGCTAAATCATAAATTTTATGTAAATCTATGCATTTTGAAAAAATTGCGAGGTTTTGCACCTTTTCTAGCTTGGTTTTCTGGACTAATGTAATCTTTTCTATCCATCTATAAAATATGGTATGGTTTATTAAACTAATATATACATATTCATCTAGAATGGAATGAGGAACTTTTTCAATGTCAGCTTTAACAAATTTTTTCTCAATAAGCACAGTAGTGTCAACAGTTCCTTTTCTACCTACCAGCTTAAAACTCTTTTTTGTTTTTTTTTGAAAATGTAGTCTATTAAAGGAAACTATACAATTTTTTTTTTCTTTGGTGTCCCCCCCCAAACACGATTTTTTAAAATAAATTTCAAACATTGTATGATAGTTTTATGTACTTATCACCAATTTTGTAATAAAAGAAGGGCAAGATAGTGTAAATAAGTTTAATCGAATCCTAAGATTCTGGTTGTACATTAAAAAGTGAAAATTTTTATAACTGCTTTTTAGGCATATACTTTTCACTAATAACAAACATTCATAAGACAAAATAACAGCGGTTAAAATGTTTAGTATCCTTTGGTACCTAGGTATCCATTGTAACAGTATCCGTTAAATATTATGTATCTACAGTATGTCGAGCTTAAAAAGTTGATAATGTAAGTTTAAGAAACCAAAAATCTAATTTCTTTTTAAACAAATACAGAAAAAGCAAAAAGGAATTTTAACATAAAATTGTACTTTCTTTCATTTAATTAGAGGGACCTGTATATATTAAAATTTGCCTGGTCTGCCCAGGAATTAATAATTTTGGTTTGGTTGGTTAAAAGAATGTACTAAATAATTAAATGAAATAAAAGTACCTAAATGTAAACCTTATTTCTTTTTAATAATCCACAGAAATACACAAACATTGTGGAAATCATCTAAAAGATAGTTAAGATTGCCTTACTCTTCTCACTGCTATTTCCTATAAAATTTTTATTATTCTATTATTCATAATTGAATATATGTATATATATATATATATATATATATATATATATATATATATATATATATATATATATATATATATATATATATATATATATATATATATAAAAATTTTTCCGGTTTTTGTTACCCTTTGGGTTTGCAAGACAAAACCATACAACCTCTAGTCATTTTGTTACGATATTTAAGTATCAAACAATAAACACAAAATTATAGTCACAATTTAATAAACACTAACCATAAAATAGGAAGGTTTTTATCAAAAAAACTTCCAAACCACAAAAATAGGTACTCACAAAAGTAAATCGAAACCAATAGGCGCAAAGGGCACAAACCACAACAAAAGACGAATGATGAGACGACGACGGGACGGTAAGGGGGACCAATAACGGTACTACGGCTCTCAAAGTAAAATGTTTTTCACACACTGATTTATCATTGTGGGGGAAACCCCATTAAAATATTTTGTGGAATTTTGTTATTGCGCATAATCGGCGGGGCCAACTCTTGACAGTTATTTTCATACTGGGCTGGACATTTTTTGAACGAATGGGCCATAGCATTGCGCTTCCATACATCTTTAAACTTCCTTAAAAATGTGAGACATGAAATCCACACTAAATATATACCAGATGCTATTGGCCTTAGGGGGAACACTTTGACAAAAAAAAAATGACATTTGCTAGTAAACAAGCGGACTATCAGAAGCAAATCCTTTATTTGTATTTTTTTTCGTAAATTCGATCAAATTTTATCGTCAAAACTCATATTTCTCCAAATTATCTACGCTTTTCTCATGTCTGGGGAAGGGCGTCCCTAAATCTTATGTAACTTCATTCAAAAAAGAGCTGTTCGTGTTATTAATAATTCTACACTTACAGAAACGCTTCCTTCTCTTGCCCACCGACGGGCTGTAGGAGATGTGTCGCTCTTTTATAGGTATTTTCACGGCTTTTGCTCCCAAGAGTTGGCGAGTATAATTCTTCCTTTGGCAGCTCCAGCAGAGCAACACGTAGTGCTACTTTTTTACATCCTTTAACAGTCCAACTTAAGAGGCCCCCAACTTCCCACTTTGTTTGTTCCTTTATCCCTGTCCAGACTATGGAACCTGCGACACGCACAAGTTTTTCCTTTTTTTCCAAATCTTCAAATATTTGAGTCTCGTGCGAATTCATTACCAGACTTCAGACACCCACGGTACATTAGTACTTAGGCCACAGCCTTCGTGGACCAAGATAAAAAAAAATGTGAAAAGAAAAAATAGTTTCATTTCTCGCATTGAAAGCCTTATCTATGTATAAAAGTATCCTTTTTATTATTTCATGTACAAATCCCTTTTAAGTTCTTAAATAAAATATTTTTAAGTGTATTACTAATAATTTCTTTTGTAAAAAATACATTTTAACGGCAGTTTATTAATTCCTATAATTTAAAATGCAAAAATATTTATTTGTGCAGCATTAGGAGGGTTCTGTGTTTATATTTCCAGTTCAAAAGGGTATTTTTTGGCGCGTATGTCCTAGTTTAAATTCGATCTCACTCTGTTTTAGTGGTTAAATTGTTTTCTTTGTAAATAATGGTAAATATTTTAACGGCAGATTCCTTTTAACAAAATAATAAGATTAGGTCAAATTTTCCAAGTCCAAAAGGCAAAGGCAACCAAGATAGTGGGTGATAAACTTAATGTAATTTTTTTGAATTTTGGCCATAAATTTAGCATTTGTTCTTCGTTTTTAATGAAATTTGGGATATGGGGGTTTTTTATATGGCAAATCTAAAAATTATCTTTTTTTAAATTGTTTCATAAGGGGCGCCACCAGCTACATTTTGTTTTTTTTTAACTCCATAACTTTTTTACGCTTGGTATAATTTAATTTTTTATTTAAAATATGCATTGTGCAAACATTTTTGCTTAAAAAAGACACACTTTAAAAAATTCGCCACGATTCACTTTTTTCGAAATATTTCGATTTCAAAATTTCAATGCGCTCAACAAGAAAATACACATTTACTATTTAAATTGCTTTACTACACTTCAAATTAATGATAAAATACAACAGATTAATAAGAAAATTATCGATATTTGCCAGCAAATGTTCGACATGACCTCCATTGTTCTCAACACATTTTAAAATTCTTTTACTAAAAGATCGCCGATCTTAAAAAATAATTGCTTATTTCAAAATCACTTAGCAGCAGTTTGAATTTTTGCCATTAATTGCTCTCCAAAAGGAAACTTAATATAAGATCAAATTGCATATTCTTTTTTTTTAGTTCTGATATCATTTATTTATTTTTTTAAATTTTTGTTTGTTATGTTTTTTTTCTTGTGTTTATTGTATTTTCATATAGCCCATACGCAAAAATCCAATGGGTTAAAATTTGGAATTCGTGCGGGCCAAGCTCTTCGACTTCCACGTCCTATCCAGTTAAAATTAGCATTAAGATACTCCCTCACCGATCTAGCAAAATGCACAGGAGCACCATCTTGCATAAAAACCATATCTCGGCGCAGATTTAAAGGTAATTCTTCTAAATAATCAATAACCTTAGTTTGTAAAAAGTTTAAAAATAATTCTTCCGTTTAGATTTGAAGGTAACTCGTATGGTCCCAAAAAAAATTGTATATTACACTACACCAAATATTAATGTAAAATTCGTGTTGAAAGTGCCTTTCGGTAATAAGGTTTGGATTTGCCATATCCTATAAATGTTTGTTTCTAAAATTTAATATTTCCCGTCGAGTCGCCCTATCCGTAAACATAATTTTATTTATTAATATAAGGATCATGATTTTGTTGAACCTGGATATAGCGGCCGAAATCTAGTTTTGCTGGAAGAGCTTCCTCCAAAACATTTTGTACCTGCGGGAAATGATATGGATAAAGATATTCGGGATAAAAAATTGTTAACACTGATAAGTTACTAGTTTCAGTTCTTGCATCCATACGCCTTTCACTTATTTCTGGATTTTCAGCAACTTGGATTAACACTTCGTCTTCGTGATCCACATTACGTCTATTTGGACGTCCAACATCCTGCTTTGGTCTGAATAAACCCGTTTCCCCAAGTCTCTGGTAAACGCTTTTAAATAGTTTAAAATTTGGCTGCCTCCCATTTGGATACAATTGCGCATAATGTCGACAAGCTCCTAAACCTCTGTAATTTTCTTGGGCATATACGCAAACCATGTCTCGCATTTCCGAATTAGAAAAATAAATGATGTGTAGACATTTTAAACTAAAGTGACATCTAATCGTATCAGTTTCAATTTTTATAACCAGGCATCAAAGTAACTGACAAGAACATAAACCATAACAGTGACAATGACGTTTATAATAATTCCTCTTGTCAGACACAGCCTACTTAAAAAATATTTTAACTTAAAAAAGGAAAATTAAATTTCATCTTAAGCGCTTTGAAATTTTTAATTGTAAATATCTCGAAAAAGGTGAATCGTAGCGAAACTTTTAAGGTATACCTTTTTTAAACAAAAATGTTTGCACAATGCATGGAGTTTAAAAAAAAACAAAATGTTGCTGGTGGCGCCCCCTATGCAACGATTTAAAAAGAGGTGAATTTTTAGATTTGCCATATAAAAAAAACATATCCCAAATTTTATTAAAAACGAAGAAACGCTAAATTTATGGCCAAAATTAAAAAATTTAAAGAATTACTAGTTGTAATTTTTTAAAGTCGCTTTTAAATATTTACCATTTGATGGGACACTTGTATATATATATATATATATATATATATATATATATATATATATATATATATATATATATATATATATATATATTATATATATATATATTATATATATATATATATATATATATATATATGTGGAGAGGAAGTCTCGATCGACAAGTTAAACAGCAAAATCCAATATTGGGGTATCGATCAGGTGGGCTTAAGAAAAACTCTTTTCTACTACGCCGAGCTTTCGGAAAACTTTATTCCTTTTTCAAGGCTACAATACAGAGACAGTTTGTTAAGATAAAAAAATCTTTTCTTTTATAAACAAAAAAATATAGTTAAAAACAGAGTGATTTTAACTAAAACAAATATAAAAAATCTATAACTTACGTGCAAGGTGAGTTAATTGTGAAGCAATCTTATAGAACTTATCAAAATTCCCCATTTATCGAGTATAATTTATAAATACAACACATGTTATTTTTTATGATTGATCAACATTTTGTTGTCCGGTTCATTGGTTGGAACCACATGTAGCAGGTCTGCTTTACAATTAATTACTGGAGGTAGAAGGGGATGGCTGAACTGAAATTTACGCATATGTGACATGCCCAGTGTCGACTGAAAAGGAAAAATCGCGCACGCACCTATACCATTGGTGGCGAGTAAATACTTTTATTTTAATTTTTATGTATTTCTTTTTTTTAATTTTTTTAATTAATTATTATTGTAATGTCGGCCTCAATAGGGTGCCAATACCTCTCTCTCCTTTTTACTTCCCCCTTGTGCTTTCAAAAGATTATGTGTCGCTCTCACTTGTCTGTCACCCAGGTCTGTTGCGCTCTCGCTCAACACACCTCAGAAACAGGTCATATTTTTAATTATAAAGAATCTAAAGTCTTAATATCTGAAAATAATTTACATAAACGAACGTTTCTAGAAATGGTTGAAATACATTTAGATAATTTAGCGATTAACAAAAAAAAGGATGTAAGCGACCTCAGTGCTATATATTCACATATTTTACATATGGACAATAATAAAAAAAGGCACCCTATAGAATTAAATTTAGATAATGACTCTTTTTAATTCAAGATTACGCCTATTGATTGATTATTTAGTGTTTGTTTGAATTAACAGATTAAGTCATGGTTAAAAAAATGTAAAAAGAAGAGATGGTTGAATACGGTCTGTATTTGCACTGTCGAGCAGCCTTCATGTGACAAGGGGGCTGCTGGACAGTCGAATGCCTTCTAAGGGGAGTGTGTCTCCGGTTGTCTACCTCAATGGGGAGTTTTTGCCTTTTTCAACATAGAATTTTGACGTGGTTAACAGCCAACAACGGCGCTTGTGTGACAGACGAGTGACGGGTTGGTTTCTTTTTGTTACATAAACAAGAGTATGATAAATTTAAAAGAAAAAAGCTGCACTTGGGTGACAGACAAGTGTATGTAATATATTAATTTTAAAGGGAAGTTTTAATTAAAGGTTAAAAAGAAAGTGGAAATTTCATTTAATATCTTTTCTTGTTTAAAGTTTTCTAATGTTCTTGGAATTTTGTTAAAGTTTTCAGAGTGTTGTTGGGTTTCTTTATTAAAAAAAGAAAAATTTTTCTTTCTAATTTTTTTTTTGAATATATGTTGCGTCAGCTGCAACTTGGGTGACAGACAAGTGAGAGCGACACATAATCTTTTGAAAGCAAGGGGAAGTAAAAGGAGAGAGAGGTATTGGCACCCTATTAGGCCGACATTAAAAAATAATTAATTAAAAAAAATTTAAAAAAAAATACATAAAAATTAAAAAAAAAAGTATTTACTCGCCACCAATGTATAGGTGGCGCGCGATTTTTCCTTTTCAGTCGACACTGGCATGCAATATGCTACCTTTCAGTTCAGCCATCCCCTTTACCCAGTAATTAATTGTAAAGCAGACCTGCTACATGTGGTTCCAACCCGAACCGGAAACAAAAGTCGGTCAACTTTTTGATCAATCATAAAAAAAAACATGTGTTGTATTTATAAATTATACTGATAAATGGGAAATTTTGATAAATTCTATAAGATTGCTTCACAATTAACTCACTTTGCACGTAAGTTATAGATTTTTTATATTTGTTTTAGTTAAAATCACTCTGTTTTTAACTATATTTTTTGTTTTTAAAAGAAAATATTTTTTTATCTTAACAAACTGTCTCGTATTGTAGCCTTAAAAGGAATAAAGTTTTCCAAAGCTCGGCGGGAGAAAAGAGTTTTTCTTAAGCCCACCTGATCGATACCCATATTGATTTAATATATATATATATATATATATATATATATATATATATATATATATATATATATATATATATATATATATATATATATATATATATATATATATATATATATATATATATATATATATAATTATATATATATAAAATTATATATATTTTAATATTATATTTCAGAGATCCTTTTTCTTGGGTTTTAGTCCTTCAAATGACAGTGGAAAAAAAAAGGTTTTTTCCCAGAAAAATGTATTTTTTTTAATTGTGACGTTTCGGCTGGAAATTCCCTAGCCTTTTTCAAACAGTAGTAGAAGTAGTCTGCAAACAATTTTTCAAAATTACTGTTTCTATGTTTACATTAAATCAATAAGCTTACCTTATAGTTAAAATTTACATTTCCCATACAGGTAATTTACACAAAAAAAAATTGCATTTTTGAACACATATAAATAAACTAACGAAAACAGATACAAGCACGAGCCGAGGAGCACGTTACATTTTTAAAACTTGGTTTTGTATACTGATCTTTTTTTGGCAGAAATGATTATCATTTGTTGTTGGAAAAAACTGTTAAGTTATTTTATAGAGAGGGTGTTTATTTCTTTTTCTTTTTAAAATTTTTTGTTTAATTAGATAAAATGTTCTATTTAATTATAGAGTTATAAATTTTATTAAGTTGTCTAGTGTCTGTTTTTAGATTTATTGTGTTTTTATTTTTTGAATTTCAATCATTTGTAAAATTCTTTTTTTGGTGTGGTTTCAGTTTTAATTTTTTGCTTGTCAAAACAAACCTGTGACTGTCTCTGATGTATGATTTGTAAGGGCGGTTTTGTTTTTTTTTGTCAATTTATTTTAGATTCTATTAATTATTATTACATGTGCAGGGAAAATTTTCATGACGTTTTTTTTACCCTTAGTTTTTTTAGTTTTGTTTAAGAGTTATGTTATGACATCCCGGATTTTCATTTTTAAATATATTGTATTTTGACAAACCTTTATATGGAAGGTAAGGTAGTTTGTTTTATTTTTCCGTTTTTTTGTTTACGTGACGTGTTTTTTTGAAATTTTGAATTGTTATTGATTCAAAATTTATTTGTTACAGCTGCCTTCTTTAGTATTGACCCAGTTTATGCCGCCAGCGAGTCCCCAGTATCATGATTTTTTGGGATATTGCGGGATAGAGTCGTAATGTAGATTCAGAGGACCAAGTTTCACCATGGTTCACAAAAGAAACTTGGTCCTCTAGATACTTACATTACGACTCTACCCACCCAATATCCCAAAAAAATCAGTGATACTGGGACTCGCTGACCGGCGATAGAACTAACTGATCCTGAATACAGAGTCGATGCATTAAGAAAGGCAAAAGAAGCGCTAAAAAGGAATAATTACCCAAATAATTTAATTGAATCAATTTTTAAAAACGAATTCATAGATTTTACAATAAAACAAGTCACGTATCAAAAGCAGGGAAAAAAAAACAAAAAATACCTTACTTTCCATATATTCCAGGTTTGTCACAAAATCTAAAAAATATATTTAAACATGAAAAAATCACAGTATGTCATAAAGCACATAATCTTCTAATCCAATTTTTCAAAACTAAAAACTAAAATACCAAGGATAAAGAAGTAACGTCGTATTGAAATTCCATGCTACAACTGTAACTAGTGTACATAGGACAGACTACAATATCATTAAAAATAGAATTAATGGACATCCAATTTTCAAAAACTAAAACTAAAATACCTAAGGATAAAAGAAGTAACGTCGTATATGAAATTCCATGCTACAACTGTAACTCAGTGTACATAGGACAGACTAGCTAATACATTAAAAATAGAATTAATGGACATAAATTGACAAAAAACAAAACCGCCCTTACAAATCATACATCAGAGACGAGTCACAGGTTTGATTTGACAACGTAAAATATTAAAAACTGAAAACCACACCAAAAAGAGAATTTTACAAAATGATTGAAATTCAAAAAATAAAAACACAATAAATCTAAAAACAGACACTAGACAACTTAATAAAATTTATAACTTATAATTAAAAGAACATTTTATCTAATTAAACAAAATTTAAAAAAAAAGAAATAAACACCCTCTCTATAAAAATAACTTAACGGTTTTTACCAACAACAAATGATAATGCATGTCTGCCAAAATAAGATCAGTATACAAACCAAGTTTTAAAAATGTAACTTGCTTCGGCTTGTGCTTGTATCTGTTTTCGTTAGTTTATTTATATGTGTTCAAAATGCAATTGTTCTTTATTGATGTATAATATACCTGTATGGAAATGTAAATTTTAATATAAGTAAGCTTAGTGATTTTATGTAAACATAGAAACAGTAATTGAAAAATTGTTTGCAAGACTTTACTACTGTTTGAAAAGGCTAGGGAATTTCCAGCCGAAAGTCATAAAAAATACATTTTTCTGGAAAACACTTTTCTTTTTCCACTGTCATTTGAAGGACTGCAAACCCAAGAAAAGAATCTCTGAAAATATAATTAAACCACAGTCCAAGAAATTAACCTTAATATATATATATATATATATATATATATATATATATATATATATATATATATATATATATATATATATATATATATATATATATATATATATATATATATATATATATATATATATATATATAATTTTTTGTAGGGGACAGTTAAATACATGTCAAACTGTCTAATATTTGCCTTGACTGTTAGCTAAGTTTGGCGTTGACAAACAGATTAAGCTGTCAGCTAAAATCTAACTGTGCGAATCTAAATTTAACTTTTCCCTTGAAACCGTTAATGAATTGAATAGTATTGAGTATACAGAACTTATTCCAGTTTTTGAGTAATTTGACTGTGATGCTTTGATAAATACACCAAAAGGTAAACTTTACGTTTTTTTTTGTATAAAATTTTATTACAAATTCTTTGTAGAAAATAAGATTAACATTTCACAAAACATTAAGCTACCAACAATTTTCAAACGAAAAGGACGACCAAAAGGCGCGAAATTAACTGCAGTTGGGACACCAAAGAAAAATAATTGTATAGTTCCCTTTAATAGACTACAGTTTCCAAAAAAAAAACAAAAATGAGTTTCAAGCTGGTAGGTAGAAAAGGAACTGTTGACACTACTGCATTTATTGAGAAAAACTTTGTTAAAGTTGACAATAAAAAAGTTCCTCATTCCATTCTAGATGAATTTGTATATATTAGTTTAATAAACCATACCATATTTTATAGATGGATAGAAAAAAATACATTAGTCCAGAAAACCAAGCTAGAAAAAGTGCAAAACAACGCAAATTTTTCAAAATGCATAGATTTGCATAAAAAATTATGATTTAGCTTAACTTACCCTCCTCTTCAAAATCTATATTATACCGATAGGCGCTCTTTATTTTTTAGGGGTTAACACTACTTTTTATTGCTAAAACCTATAAAACTATGCATTAAAGCTTAAGCTGAGTAATATTTGACTTAAGTAAGTTAAAAAAGTAATATTTTGTTTCTTGGAAACATTATTTCAAATATTTCAGCCCTTTTAAACCAACCCCTAGTAGGATTCAAAAAAGTGTATATATTTACCCTAAAAAATTAATATTTTAATACAGTGTTTTGCATAAAATGTGGAATGGAGCTTAACTTACCCTCCCTCAAAATCTCTATTATGCTGAAGGTCGCTTTTTATTTTTAAGGGGTGAAAACTACCCCTTATTGCAAAAACTTTCAAAACTTTCATATTAAAGCAACTAGGCTTATATAATTTGAAATATAGGTATTTAATTCCTTAAAACATTTTTTAATATATATATTTTAACTCTTATTATGATTTATTAAAAAAATATATTTACCCTAGAAAAATTAACATATTGTCACAAAGTTGTAATTAAAAAATCTGACTGCTCAAAAGTATTACTAATTTAATTTTGTAATTTTTTAATCCTTAAGAATTCACCCCTACAATATTACAATGCAGAAAATAGTACAAAACAGCAAATTTTTTCAAAAAATGGTATAAGGTTTTGAATATTAAAACTGTTTAAAACCCTTACTTCTTTAAAGGGGTGAGTTTAAAGGGCTAAATCAAGGTTGTGCTGGTCTATACATACGCGTTTTAAACATGTATATCTCACTTAATTTTCGTCATATAGTTAATTAAAAAAATCAAAATGTTTGTTATTCAAAAAGTTACAATTTGATATCTAAGTGATTTTTACGTATCTCCCTTAGTTTTTGAGTTATTTTTTAAAAAAGGTAATTTTTTATTAAAACACTGAAATTTGATTTTCACTGGCAGTTTCATTTTTTTTTTAATTTAGCAATTTAAATCGGCTAAAATTTTAAAATGTATTTAGGATACATAGATAAGGAGAACTGTCTGCGACTCTTTTTGTTTAGGGTAGTAAATAGGGGGTTATTTTTAAAAAATTTTGCACTCAAAAAAATTTGGTTAAACCTTATTTTAATTATAACTCGCTCAACTTTTATGATACATATCTTTTTTTTTTAAAAAAGAAAGGTCTTTGCAAATGCTTTAAAAAAGTTATCATTAGTTTTCCTCGAAAGAATCGTATATTTTGCGTTATTTGCCTGTAAAACTCTGAAATTTTGTGTTTGATGAATAACAGCTAACTTTTAACAAACCACAACTTGATTTGTATTGGTCCCACAGCAATTCCAAAAAAAAACATTTTATTTGTTTTTTTTTTAAAAAGGTACAATTTTGTTATTTACGAATGCATGGAATATTTTTTGCTTAGAAATTATATTTCCATTGATTTTTTTTTAATATTTTGACCACAGAACGTCAAAATAGAAAAAAATTCTACCCCCGAGATGGTTTAACAACCACCCCCAAGGTAAAGGCGCCCTTCAGCATGACATAGATTTTCATCTTTCCCTATTCCCTACCTACTGTCAAAATTTTAAGTCATTTTATGCATTTTGAAAAAATTGCAAGGCAAAATTATTCGTTTCCTAGACTACCACCTCTTTATTTACAAAATAGCTTCAACTACTTATAAAGAATAACCTACCGGACTTAATATGAATACCGGTAGATTATTTCGTCATTTACCTATACGTCATTTTACCAGGATTAATTCGGATACCGGTAGATACAGCGAAGATAATAAGAACTACCGGGACTTTTGAAAATTCCGGTATATTACTACGTCATTATACTCATTATATATACTTCATCATTTTACCGGGATTTATTCGGATACCGGTACCGGGAGGCGAGACAGAGTAAATATTATCATATTTTCTTGTGGAGCTGTTTCCAAGTTTCTTATATTACATTTCTATATGTAGTAAAGCCTGGCCAAAAGTATAGATGTAGGGCCATAAACTACCTATATCATAATAAATGTATCTTTTCTATAACTTTGCAACGAAGTCATTTAAACTAAACGAAAATCGGAAATACGAAGTCAGCGATGCGGTATTTTGTTACAAAATGTTTTTTTGATTTATAATATTATTTCTGTCCATCTTACCTATAATAATATTATATATATATATATATATATATATATATATATATATATATATATATATATATATATATATATATATATATATATATATATATATATATATATATACATGGTTATTTACTGTATACGACAAGGAATATTGTGCCTAAACTAAAACATATTAAAAAAGTTTATTATTTGGGATAAATATAGTCTTCTTGTGGGTACATTTTAAAAATAGTTTCATACTATTACATACAACGTACCCTATATCGAAATTTAACCCTTAAAATATTTTTATCAGGTCTTAGGTTATTATTAAGCACTTCCATTCAGTATATATATTATATATATATATATATATATATATATATATATATATATATATATATATATATATATAAATATATATATATATATATATATATATATATATATATATATATATATATATAATATCAAAAAAATATCAATAATAGACAAAGTCCATCAATTTAATATATGTATTTAAATCAAAATAGTTTAAACCCACATATGCAGTTTTAGAAGTTACAATTAAATAATTAATTACAACCATTTGGAACATTTATTTCTTTTAATGCCCACACAAATAACAATCAATTTCGTCCAAGCTTCTTACCTCAACCAATATCAATAAGACGCAACCCAAATTTTAGACCCCAAAAATATTTTACCAATTTACAAGTTTATGGAAGACCACAAAGTCAAAGAAATGTTTTTAGACCTAAAAATATTTTTCAAAATGTGTTCAAATTGACCCATTTATTTTATCTACATATTTTCAAAAATTGGCACACCAATATAGCGGAATGTTGTTACCAGCATCCAAAAGTTTTCATGTGTAAATTTTATATTGCTTTTGATGGGCTAATTGGTCCTAATAATTTAAAAATACTTCAAGCTTATCTAAATTTTTACAAAGAATATTTAATCACCCCATACACTAAAATAAAATATTTTTTTATAAAAATTAAAGTGAATTAAACTTTATTACCATCGCCCCGAGATGTATGCAAATGATACAAGTAAAACAAATATAAAGAATGAAAAAAACTATCATGCTTTATTAACAATTTCACACGAAATTCCGGAATGTCAACCAATAGCCAATTTTTTAGATTTTGTAAAAGAATATGTTCTTTCCGATAAACAATTTTACTTATATTTTAAAATTCCAAATACTTATGAAACCACTTTGGCAAGTAATAAGACAAAATTTTAAATATCCCTTAAATAAATTTAAACAATTTTTATTAAAACTTATTGACGTTACTGAAAATTAAGATATACAGAAGATAATTAAAAAATATCACGACGGTAAAACGAATCACAGAGGAATGGTTAAGAGAACAAAATATACAAAAAGTAAATAGTATTGGCCGAATTTAAACAGTTCCCCACAAACCTATATACATGATTGTAAAGTATGTCAAACAAATAAATCTAACATCATAACTTTACGTTACAATAATGATGAGTGTTATGCCTACCGCAACAAGATCATTTGATACAGACCCACCAGAACAAACAAAATGTTTAACCAATATAAAGAGAACGCTGTTACTGTTAAATATGTCTTAAATTAAATAATTAATATCTACGAAATTATTGATATAACCTTATCTTATAAGGTTTTGAAAATTGGATAGCTGTTTTTTAAACTAAGAAATTGGCGACCTAGTATAATAAGAACAGAAGAAGTTTATTTCGAATTATCTAACATTTCAACACAAGTTAACTTAAATCAAATATCATTGAAAGTTACCCTAGGTAATACTTTACGAAAAGTTAATTAATTTAGAATGCTTTATTGTTACTAATAATATTGCATATCTGTTACGAATTCCAGTAACATTTTCAAAAATATTTGACTAGCTTCATCTTAACTCCATTTCAGTTTTGAGAAAGAGTCAGAATGCCTAGAGGTAAAAGCCCACCACTATGGGTGTGATAAACTAGATTCTACCAAACAATAGACTTTTATCCTGTCCCGTAAAAAAGTTTTTAAATTAAAATGCCACCACCAGAAAGAAAATCAAAATTTGCTTGGTCGTTACCTGCTCAACAACCCTGACCGCTGTGTTTGCACGTCGGCAACTCTTGTTGTTAGCATATGGAACGGGATCCGAAGCTAAGAACACAAGGCTTAACTCAAGGTGTTAGCATACCGTGCTGATGAGTGAATGACATCCTGTGCCTTAGACAGGTGTCTCCAACGGTGCCTCTGAGATACAGGGTGACCTCTCAGAGTATCTAGCTTTACTACGGTAATGCGGGGCTCTGCCGTGGTGAACTATTACTTCCCTAGCTCCAAACAGGAAGCGGACAGAACCGCTTTCATAGGAAAAAAGTGGCAAAGGTGCGCTGACCGAAACGGATAAATCCGTTTCGAGAGGTGCCACAGGAGGTCACAAGCAGACAAAGGTGCGCCGACTGAAGCGGGTGAATCCGTTTCGAAAGCAGCCTCTAAAGTCACAGGCGCCTGTTTCACTGGGAAGGGCTAATCCATCCCAAACAAACAGGTGCTTAGAATCCATACAGAAGTCGGACAGAACCGCTTTTGTAAGGAAAAGAGTGTCCTGGCTTTAAACAGAAAGCGGATAGGACCGTTTTCATAGGGAAAGGCCGGAGATACGGCCTCAGAAGGAACATATGGTTCCTGGAACAAGGATCTGGTAGCTACCAACGTCCCTAGACCGGGAGAGGAGGGCATGACGGATTTAATCGTCTGCTCGTCATACTTTCCAGGAGACAGGGACACCAGAACACATATTGTGCTCGTGTCCGGTAGCGACCCGAGTAAGAGAAGATGTCAGAACTCGCTCTCCCAATCTGAAATCGGATTCATTAGAAGTTTGCTCCTATTGAGAGAAATATAAAAAGCTTTGAGCCACAATATACCGAGCGGTCGCAGTGGAGGGCGTAAAAAGTCCACTTACTTTAAACTTAACTTAACCTAACTTACCTACTCAACATACCAAACAAATGCTAAGCAAACGTAAACGTAATAGTCAATAACCAAAAGTGTTTATGAGCCAACCAATATTTTCCCCAGATTTGTATAATAACAATAAATTACTACCAATCCTCAACATAAGTGCCTTTTACAAGAAGTCAACCTAGATGAACTTTACGAACTCGAAAATGAAATAAATTAAAAAAAAACAACCACAGCTGTTTTTCAAAAACATATCAGAATACCTTAGTCGTTGGACTATTGTAATTTACGCAATTTCAATTCTCTGCGCAGCATTATATTGCCACAAGAAGCTGCAGAAGCGAAACCTCAGCAAGCCCAAAAGCAACACCGAAGAAGAACAAGAATTTAAACTTTAAAATGTTCTCGACTGACCTCGATGACCGTGGAGCTGAATCTCGGGAGAAAAGAGGTATGTCACACTCCAATAATATTTCTCACTGATTAATTATAAAATATAATGTTCCTGGTCTTCAACCGTTTGTAAAAATGTTTTATCTACGCTCATAAGATGACTAACTTTTTAACCCACTCATTTTTCGTGATATAAGGAGTTATTATCGCACGCGTTTTGCTTATCTGACTGCCTTTTAAACGTGGTCGGTCGGAAATTCCTAAAAATATATATCCCGATCATTAGTATCCCATGCCAAAATATCCCATACCAAAAAATTCCATAACAAAAACATCCTATAAAAAGATATCCCATAAAAATACCCTAAAGCAAAAACAAGACGGAAGATGATGGTTAGTTGTGTTTATTTTTGGTTAGTTTTGGTCACACATAATGGAAAAGATAAGGACATTTTTGTATTAGTAAGTTTTTGCCATATGATTTTTTGTATGGAAAATTTTTGTCATGAAATTTTTTTGTATGGGATTATTTGGCATGGGATATTAGTGATCGGGATATATTGACTGGGATTTTTTGTCCGGGATTGGTATTTAAATAACCAAATTAGCTTAAAAAAAGAGCAAGACTTTATAAGATAACGGTGGGTAGACATTTATTTTTTAAGTAATTGCAATCCAAATATTTTTCCTATATTAAAGCCTAATAAATAGTTAACAAATTATACAATATTTATTACTAGCAGCACAAAGTGGGATTGAAAAAATAAATAAAAGCGAAAGTAAGCAACTTGGGGATATTCAATGAAACTTTTAAAACGCTTATATCGTCAAAACATTCAACCAACTGTCTAGTCAGCAATGGATTTCAATTTTCTTTTCGAATTTTATTTTCACTCCAGTGGCACTACATGCTATTTTGTGCCTGTTTCTGTATCTTTTCTGCTAATTTATTAAGACCTAAATATCTTACGAATATTAGTAATAGCCACACACAATATCAAAATTTAGGAGGGCATTTTTTATTTAGTTCAGAAATTTGTCTAATTACTAAATAATTTGTAGACTTTACAAAAAAAAACTTAAAATCCATGATGTCATTAAGAGAACTGAGCAGCATAAATAAAAAAAGAACAAATACACATATATATAGATATATATATATATATATATATATATATATATATATATATATATATATATATATATATATATATATATATATATATATATATATATTATATATATATATATATATATATATATATATATATATATATATATATATAAATAAAAATTAAAGCCCCTTATTTATTTTATACCTACTTTAAATTTTTTATTTTTATTTAATTTTGCTATAACAAAATCAAATTTTAACAGGTATACCTTTTTAACGTAAAAATGAAAAAAATATATTTTATTTACTTAAAAATGTAATATAGGGCCGTACCAAAAAGTTGTGATTGTTCAAAATGGTAAAAAGACGTGTAGGTGGCATCCCCTACAAGTAGAAGCCATACTTAGATTAGGTTTGAATCCGTCATACCAAAAATCCCCCGGATTTTTACTCCAATATTTAGGTTATCATAGATTTATTTAAAAAATAGAAAAATTAAATAAAAACTTTAACACCCTGTATTTTGAAAATGAAGCCATGCGGACCCATATTTGTATAGACTTTTATGTTTATTTTTGGACTCTGACTACGTACCTGAAGTATTGACATTTCCACATAACTCACCCTGTAAACAGACTCCAGGGGCGTAATCAGTTTTTTTCTTTCTTTCTTTTTATTTTAGGAGATATTAACTAAACTTGTGTTTTTTTATCTTATCTTAAGCTTTTCAAAAATATATAATAGTATGTATTTATTTTTAAAACTAACTGAAATAACAAGTATTTTCATGACTTTGGCATGTTTTCTATAGTAGGCTATACATAGATCTCTGAAAACAAGAGAACATTTCAAGGCAATGACAAGAGCCTATGTCATTAAATCTTAATGTTTTTTCCTTTGAGTGCTTAGTTTCATGGTTAAGATTTTTATTTAAAAAATGGCTGAAAGAAGATCTTATCAGAACTTTAAAAAATTTGATATGCTAGTTTACAGTCAACTGAAAATCCACATCGGGCAGCAGAACTGTATTTTAATAGGTATACGGCTTTAAATTCGTTAATATGTATTAGCAAAGAATATTATAGTTTGTAGTAGTATCAATCTTTGGTATTAGTGACAACACGCATTGTTCAACATTTACACCCTGGAGACGCTGAACGTCGTTTAGAATTTTGTAACTGGTATTTGGAGCAAACTAGAATCAATATTAATTTTGCCAAATCAGTAATATGGTCCGATAAGGTCTATTTTTCCAGTACTGGTATTTTTAATAGGCATAATTCAAGAAACTAGCAACAACAAAATCCCCACAATATTTTTGAGCGTGAGCAGCAGGGAAAATTTGGGTTCAGCGTGGCATGTTTTATTTTAGGTCCAAAACTCTCTTATTGAATTTATGAAGGAAGCCTTTCAGCTGACCGCTACTTAAATATATTGCAAGATGTTATTTCCTAGCTGTTGGATGATAACGTTCCGTTGGCACAATTAAATAATATTTACTTTCATCAGGATGGCGCGCCTGCTCATAATGGAGTAATAGTACGCCCATTTCAAGAAAATATGTTTCCTTAAAAATGGATAGAAACATGCCAAATTCATGAAAATAGTTGTTATTTCAGTTAGTTTTAAAAATAAATACATACTATTATATATTTTTGAAAATCTTAAAATAAGACAAATTAAATGACATCCAAATATACAGGGTGTTCCATTAAAAAAAAACACAAATTAAGTTAATATCTCCTAAAATAAACTTTCTAGAAAAAAACTGAGTACGTTCCTGGACTCTACGTAAAAGCTTTATTAAGAGCAGTTATTACCATTTTGATAAGTTAACGCACAACAGAGATACAAGCTATGCCTAAAAATGCAGGAATTTCAATTTCCCCCTGTAGTGCAAAAACTAAGACAGTCATGACAAATTTGACACCGGAATCTTTCGTTTGGTGAAAAAGCAGCACAAAGTCGCGAAAACTCAATCCTTTTATCTTTGTTAATAATGGAAATATCCTACAAAAGTGTCGAAAAATGGACACCCGTACAGAGAATAAAGAAATTAGGAAAACATGAAAATACTTTAGGAGGAAATTACCATTATTTATTATTTTGAAGAAATAAATTATAAAACAAAGTTGTTTATAAACTAAAATAAAGTCTAAAAATAAATAAAAAGCAAACATTAAAATTTTTCCTAATATATATATATATATATATATATATATATATATATATATATATATATATATATATATATATATATATATATATATATATATATATATATATATATATATATATATATATATATATATATATATATGTAAAGAAAATAGATTTCTTTAATTTTGAATTTGGCGCTTCTTGCGGTTTATTATAAATGTCAAACTGATTAGTTTGAAGTTGACTTGGACGTTAGAATTATTAATAATATTGTATTAGGAAAAAGGCCGTAAAGTAAACTTTGAATGAGATTTATTTTGTAAAGAAACGATTAGAATTAGTGGAAAAATAAACTTTGAATGTCGTTTCTTTGTTTTCAGGTGAGGTTTTTTTACAATAGTGTTCTAAATAAGATGTTTTCTTTGATAAGAAACTAATAAAATAAATCTTTGTTTTCAGAAGCAACACATTAGTTTATTTCCATCCAAAACCATAAGATATAGTCTTATAAAACGACATTTTGTTTATTGAATACCTAACAGACGAAAACTATGGAACATCTATGTTTTGAATTTGCAATATTGCCGTCGAGTGATGGAAAATCAAACGTCTATTGTGTAACCTCAATAACAACAAAAAATGAAAAAGTGTATGCTATACCCGAAGAACTACAGTCTGCTGGTTTTCATAAAGAGTTGATGAAGACAGCTGCGTATAATAAAGTGAAAAATAGTTTAAAAAAAAGATATCAGACAAGAAAAGTTTGGATAACAATGACAAACGAACTAAATAAAGTCTACATAGATGAAGATGGCAATTTACAATTTGGAGAGCAATATCTAGAAGAAATGGATCAAAAGCAAGCATCTGGGGGATTAGAAAAAAAACAGATTCATTGGAAAAATTATTTTCAAAATTAATTGAGAATACACAAGATTTTAAAAACAGAATTTAAAATATATTGCAGAGAAGTTTGTGATTGAAAAATTTACAAGTAAAAATTCAAATCCAAGCCAATGGATTGATATTTTTGAAAGGGAATGTTCACGCTTTGATATTATGGAAGATGAGAAGAAAATTGAAGTACTTAGACTATTTATGGACAAAAGTTGTGTTGATTGGTACAGTTCTATGATTATAAAATTTACACTAAACTCTGACTGGACAATATGGAAAAATAAGTTTTGTGAGTCATTTGCAAACCAAGGCTGGAATCAAGTGACTTATGCGCTTTTATTTAAATACAAGGATGGTTCTTTGGTGGACTATGCCATAAAAAAGGAAAAACTTATACTCGAAATGAGGAGATCAATAGATACAGGTACACTGGTGGATCTTATAGCTGCAGGTTTCCAGGATTTGACTAGAGAAGATAAATAGAGAAGCAATGAAGGATACAGTAAATTTATTCAATGAAGTGAAAAAGTATGAACATTTGGTAAATAAAAATAGGAATGGGGCATACAGAAAATATGAAAATCAAAAGATAAATAAAAAATGAAGAACATACTCCTTGCAAAATATGCGAAAGGTTAAATAAAGGTACTCTGCTACCATCCCGAGGCTGCATGCTGGTTTAAGGTTAAAGATGTCGATAGATTAAATAGAAACTCTATAAGGCATGTAAATAATTCAGTGATTGAAGCAGAGTTAAATGAAACAGAACAAAAACTAATAGTGACACCACTAATAAAAGTCAAACTACTATTAAATGATAAATTAGAAATATATGGAGTATATGATTCAGGCTCGAATGTTTCTCTATTAATTCCAAATTATTAAAATTAAAAACAAAGAAAAAAACAGTTTAAATAAAGAAAATTTAGTTACAATTAGTGGTGTTCAAAAAAACAAGTGGTTTGACAAATCTAAAATAAAAATTTTTGAAAAAGAAGAAAATATAGATGTTTATATCATTGATGAACCAAATTTCCGATATGATTTTTAATAGGATTAGACATGATAAAGAAATATAATCTGGCACAAATGAGGATTTAAAAAAAAACTCAAAACAATACTTACATCAAGAAAAAAAAGGAAAGGATAAATAAAGAAAGAAACGGGGTAACAAATATAGAAAGGAATACGAAATAAATTTTAATGAGCATATTAACGAAAAGGGAAATTTTAAATAAAAGTTAATCATTTAGATGAAAATAAAAGGGAAGAAATTAATAAAATAATACAACAATATAAATCAGTATTTGCCAAAGACAAGTATGATGTAGGAACAGTTAAAGAATATGAAGCAAGAATAGATTTATTAGTGGATAAATACTGCAACAAAAGGCCATACAGATGCACTATAGAAGACAAAAAAGAGATAGCGGAACAGATAGCAAAACTATTGGATAATAAGCTTATAGAAGAGTCGTACAGTCCATTTGCAGCACCGGTAACATTGGCATTTAAGAAGGAAGAAAATAAAAAGTCAAGACTATGTGTAGACTTCAGGGATTTAAATAAAATAGTAGTGCCACAGGCTCAACCTTTCCCATTAATTGAAGACCTTATGATAAAGACAAGGAATTGCAATTATTTTACAAGCCTAGACATAAACTCGGCTTTTTGGTCTATACCTCTAAGAGTAGAAGACAGGAAGAAGGCAGGCTTTGTAACGCAGGAAGGACATTTTCAATGGACTTGTTTACCATTCGGTTTGAAAACATCAACCAGCAATATTTCAAAGAATATTAAGTAATATACTTAGAAAATATAAACTTACGGATTTTTGCCGTGAATTACATAGATGATATCCTGATATTTTCCAAATCATTCGAAGAACACATAAGTCATTTTAAAAAAATTGCTGGAAGCAATTCAAACAGAAGGATTTGATTAAAATTTACAAAATGTACATTTGCATCAGATTCAATCAAATACCTAGGACATATTATTCAAAATAATTCGATAAAACCAGTGAAGGACAACTTAATTTCGATAAGGAATTTCCCAGTACCAAAAACCCAGAAGAATGTTAGACAATTTTAGGAAAAATCAACTTTTACCACGAATACATACCAAGAAGTGCAATAATACTAGACCCACTACATAACTTACTTAGAAAAAATCAGAAATTCTTTGGTCTGAAGAATGTCAAAAGCGTTTGAGAAAATAAAGAGCTTATTATGTTCACAACCAATATTAGAAATATTCGATCAAGATCTACCAATTAACATTTATACCGATGGATCGCTGCAGGGCGTTGGAGCAGTTTTGAAACAACTACAAACAGATGGTAAAGAAAAACCAGTAGCCTACTTTTCCAAGAAACTAACTGGAGCACAAAAGAAGAAAAAGGAGATATATTTAGAATGTTTGGCCATCAAAGAAGCACTGAGATATTGGCAGTACTGGTTAATAGGTAAATCATTTACAGTTTACTCAGACCACAAACCATTGGAGAACATGAACTTAAAAGCAAGAACAGATGAAGAGCTGGGTGATCTGATGTATTATCTTTCACAATATGATTTTAAAATAAAATATTCCTCGGGAAAAGAAAATTTAGAAGAGACTGTTTAAGTCGAAACCTGTATTGGAACCAGAAGAAAATATAGAAGAACAATTAAAAATAGTGAACTTAGTTACTTTAAAGATATTATGATGGATCAGAAGTGTAAATGAAGAAATACAGAGAAACAAAAACAAAATAATTGAAAGGAATAATGTATACTACAAAAAATAAGAAACAAAGAGAAAATAATAATAACAGAAGAATTTAGTATAAGACTTATAAAACAAATACATGAGGATCTGTGCCATATTGGAGTTGGACAAATGCTAAGGACTCTTAGTTCACTGTATGTAACAAAGAATTTAACAAAGAATATAAAAACATTTGTAGAAGTTGTGAAATTTGCATAAAAACAAAACAAAGAGGACAGGACAAATACGGATTGATGTCACATTTAGGTCCGGCGACAAGACCTTTGAAATAGTATCACTAGACACAATTGGCGGTTTTGGTGGTTCAAGATCAACTAAAAACTACATCTTTTATTAGACCATTCACAGGTAGCATTTATTATAACATCAAAAACCCAGAGTGCACATGATTTTATAAAGATTAATAAATAAAGTCACCGAAACAGATGAGATTGAAATGCTTCTCACCGACCAGTATCCTGGAATAAACTCAAAAGAATTCAAGAAATTTCTTAGTGACAACAAAATAACAATGATATTTACAGCAGTGAATGCACCTTTTTCAAATGGCCTGAATGAAAGGTTAAATCAAAAACTAGGGAAACAAAATTAGATGCAAAAATAAATGGAAATGGAGAAAAGAAAGGATCAATAGCAAAATGAATGCGTGAAAATAAATTAGACCAATCAAATCCAAAAAACTGGCTACGCACCTTGGGGATTTGTTATATGGGACAGATTTTTGTGTAAAAAAATGAGCTACCCTAAAATGGGTTACATAGTGACTGGATCAGAGGGCAAAGAAAGAGCGCCAATAATAATTTCAACATTAATTTAACAAATGGCAATGATAGAAATAGAAAAATAGAGGAATTTTAAGGTTGGAGATATGGATATGTAGAAAATGGTAATAAACCAAAAGGAAAAAGCTATATGAACTGAGAATTAACCTATAAAAATAGGAAAAAAATAAAATACAATTTATAAGATAGATACAGGACACAGGAAAAAGAGCAAATCTATTTCATGTTAAAAACCCAATTCGGGAAAAAAAACAAAAGATGAAAAAGAGGAGGAAACCAGTAAAGAAGAGTTGGAAGAAGAGCTTGATGGGATTTGAAAGAAAATTAAGATGAATTTTTTCCCGGAGGGGAGATGTAAAGAAAATAGATTTCTTTAATTTTGAATTCGCGCTTTTTTTGCGGTTTTATTATAAATTCAAAACTGTTAGTTTAAGTTGACTTGACGTTAGAATTATTAATAATATTGTATTAGTTTTTTTTCCATCCAAAAAAAAAAAACCAAAAAAAAAAAATTTTATATTTTTATATATTTTAAATATATATATATATATATATATATATATATATATATATATATATATATATATATATATATATATATATTTTATATATTTTGTTACATCCACATCCAAATATACAAGGTGATCCATTTAAAAAAGTTTAGTTAATATTCCAAAAATAAACTTCCTAGAAAAACTGAGTAACGCCCTGGATTCTACGTAAAAACTCTATTAAGAGCAGTTTTTACCTTTTTGATAAGTTAACGCACAACGGAGATACAAGTTATGCCTAAAAATGCAGGAATTTCAATTTCACCCTGTTGTGCAAAAACTAAGACAGCCATGACAAACTTGACACCGGAATCTTTCGTTTGGTGAAAAAGTAGCACAAAGTTGCGAAAACCCCATCCTTCTATCTTTGTTAATAACGGAAATATCCCACAAAAGTGTCGAAAATTGGATACCCTGTACATCTTATAAAAAATTTAAATCTTGTAAATTTATTTTCTCGACAAGCAGAACTTTTTATAAAGAATAACTATTTGTCGTAATATGAATAATAAAGATTTTTTTCTCTCTTGTGCACTTCATCCGCAGACACACTGTATACAGGGTGATTTATGAGGAAATGTCAATACTTCAGGTACGTAGTCAGAGTCCAAAAATAAACATAACAGTCTATACAAATATGGGTCAGCAGGGCTTCGTTTTCGAAAGACCCTGTATTTCGGAAACGAAGGCCTTGCGGACCCATATTTGTATAGACTTTTATGTTTATTTTTGAACCCTGACTACGTACCTGAAGTATTGACATTTCCTAATGAATCACCCTGTATATTTGACTTTACTCAACTTAAAAAAAAAAGCAAAATTGGATTGTTAAAGTTTTGTGCAAAAACTATCCAACAAAATTTGGCCTGATTTTTTAAAATAGAACAAAAATTCTTTTGGCGAAATATGGAGAGGTTTTCAGAGAATTTTAATAAAATTAAAATTTAAAAATATTAAATCGACTTCAAAAAATTTTGACTTAAAAATATAAAATGATATTTTTTGTATATACTCTAAATTAACCAATAAAAAAATAAAATTAAAAGTAGGTATAAAATAAATAAGGGGCCTTTCAATTCTTTTTTTAGGTCGGTGTCAGCAAATCCATTAAGTATACAACTTAAAAAGTTTTGTAATAAGTACCAATTATTTTGTTTTAAATATTAAAATATTTTGCTAATGATTTTTTTTACATGCACTAGAATTTGATCAAGGTTTTAACACCACACCCGTTGCTCGTGTCAATAGGGCAGGTCATTACATTACACGTATTAGTCCAAATTATGAAAATTTTTGAACCGAAATTGAAAGTAGGGGTATATATGTAGGCCAATAAAAAATAATAATTATAATCAGGCTAATAGTTACGGAAAAATTCAACATACAAACATACAAACATACAAACATACAAACATACAAACATACAAACATACAAACATACAAACATACAAACATCAAACATACAAACATACAAAAATACAAACATACCCAACAACATACAAAAATACAAAACATACAAACATACAAACATACAAACATCAACATACAAACATACAAACATACAAACATACAAACATACAAACATACAAAATACAAACATACAAACATAAAAAAACATACAAACATAAAACATAAAACATACAAAAAATACAAAATACAAACATACAAACATACAAACATAAAAAACATACAAACATACAAACAAAAACAAAATAAAAATACAAACATACAAAAAAATACAAACATACAAACATACAAACATCAAACATACAAACATACAAAAAATAAAACATACAAAACAAAAAAAACAAACATACAAATAACAAAATACAAACATACAAACATAAAACATACAAACATACAAACATACAAAATAAAACATACAAAATACAAACATACAAAAAATAAAAAACATACAAACATACAAACATACAAACATAAAACATCAAACATACAACATACAAACATACAAACATACAAACATAAAACATAAAAACATACAAACATACAAACATACAAACATACAAACATACAAAAAATAAAACATACAAACATACAAAAAAAACATACAAACATACAAAATACAAACTACAAACCTGCAAACGTACTAAAAATACAAGCATAAAACATACAAACATAAAATATACAAACGTAAAAACGCAAACGTCAACTACAAGCAACTAAACAAATACAAACGTAGAAACATACTAAGATACAAACATAAATACATACATTCACTTATAAAATTTTGTATACGAAATGTACATACGATACCATAAAATAGAGATCACCTTGGGGGTTTTAAATCACTCGCATTTAGTAATCCAATTTATAACCTTTACCGAGATACAGGGTGTTTTATAGGTTTTTCCTAAAATGTATTTTTCTAAAATTTGTGTAAGCACTTAAAATAAAATATTTATAATGGGTAAAAATTGTTTGTATAATATGTGGGTTTAAAAAGCCATATGCAAAAGTTTTAAAATCCAGGTTCATACTTAAAAAAAAATGTTTTTAATTTACTTAAAATTCAACACCCTGTTACCTTTTGCTTCAAAGGAGCATAAAAATGTGGTTCTAATGACATGTTT
>JAHBCN010009845.1:0-33588 GCA_019359885.1 Listronotus oregonensis
CTTTCATTTTTCGCTAAAACCCGTAAGGTCAACAAAAAAGGCGCCCCCCCTTCTTTGTTTTTTTTTCAAACTTAGGTCACTGCTTAAATATGACGTGTAGTATTTTTGTTAAAAGGTGATTTTGGGAGGGTTTTAGGATTCTATAAATTTTTCTCTGTTTTTTTGTCCTTGTAAAACCCCCCCTTTATCACCTCCATTTAAAAAATCCCCCTTTTCCCAGAAATCTTTGATTAATTCATCTGTCCTTTTAATAATCAAAGTTTTCAAAAAAAAATCTCACACCCCCTTTTGAGAAACAATATTTTTTCCTTACTGGAATAAAATAGGTGGTGGTCGCCTGACTGTTTGAGCCTCTTCTTTTTTCTTTTTGGGGGTAAACCCCAACATACTTTAATATGAATTGATTTTGTGGTTTACTGGTGTTGGAATAAAAACGTTCAACATTTTCGCATGCCCTTTTGAACATCACTGCATTAAAAAGCTTTATTTTTGTGGAAGTCTTTCTGATGGGTGGGTTTTTTTGGAAGGCACCGAAAACAAATTTTAAGCTCAGACTTTTTTATTATTAAAAAAAAGTATACATTTTTTTTCAGTGTATTTAGTTTAAACATATTTATTTATATATTTATATGCTAACGAGCAGCGATAATTTAAAATTAAGTTTACTGTTATATTGTTTTTAACAAAGTCAAAAAAAGAAATCTGCAGTTTAAAAAGTTTTTTTTTAAAGGGAAAAAATATTATCCACGGTATCATCTCAAGAGCCCGCCAAACCCCAAAAACCTTTTTAAAGGGGGTTATGTTATGCTTACCTTAAATTTTTTTCTTAGTTTTTGCCCAGTTTTTAGGATCATAACTTTTTTCCCCTGGTAGTGATGGTCGAAAGCCACAGCCTGTAACTCCAATCAATATTCTCTAATTCTTTCCATTTTTACATTTTTCCTTGATAAACAAGTAACTCCAAAAAAATATTTTTTAAAAAACATTATTATATCTTTAAATTGCATTTTTTAATTGAAAAATGACACAAAAAATGGCAATTTTGTAAATAGGGTTTTAACGCAATGTTAGAAAATTAATTTTTTTAAAACCACGGTGAGATTTTTCAAAATTTTTAAAACATAGGGGCTTAGGAACAGATAAATTTTATAGTGGTTTTTGGGAAGCAAACAGAATTTAAAAGTGGATTTTTATAGATTTTAGTGGCTTTGGGAAAAAAATAAGATTGTAGTAACCTTCCTTTATGTTTTTTGGGGTAATCAGCCAAAAATTTTTTTTTTAAAAAAATGCTTTGGGGTTTTTGGGAAATGGGGGACTTTTTTTTTTTTTTATATATAAAAAAAATTTGGAAATGCTTGCAAATAATGTTGGCTAGTGACACCTGAATTGAGGGAAAAAGTTGCTTTTAAAACCCATGACACAGAATGTGGATTCTGTCAAAACAGGGTTTTGATAGTTACCTAAGGGCAAATATGTGTTTTTTTTGTTGTGTATGTGTATATTATGTTACCATATAGGGAGGCAATTTAAGTTCTTATAGGGGTTTTTAAAATATTATTAGATATGACAAGCGTAGTTCTCTGGATGGATCTAGTGTTTCTGCATTTGTTAGCTTCTTAGGTAAGTTGTGGTGGACCGTTTTGGGGTCAAAAAAAAAAGACGGCAAGAGGACATGGGTTTATTCACTATAGAAGCTAGATATCAGTAATTTTGCTTTTATTTTTAATTTTTTCATTAAAACTTATCAACAATGTTTTGATTAGTTTTGGATTTGATAAATAAAATTGATGGGGGCTTTTGTGAGTTGCAGGTTACTCTATCGAAAGAATTTTTTTTTTCACTCTAAAGGTATCTAGACCCCGAATACTATAAATATGGAATTTGTGGGGGAAAAAAAAGACACAAATGGGTAAATTTTATATATTTATTTTTAAAGACTTTTTTAAAAATACTTTTTTTTAAATTTAAAAATAAAAAACCAAAAATTTTCTTTTTCTTTGATTTTATTTGAAAATACCATTTTTTTAAAACATATATACATTACTACACTAAAAAAAATCAAATTTTAAAACAACATTATACCTTAATAAAAAATTTAAAATTAATAATTGTTCTATTGTCAGACCTAAAAAAATAATGGCTGCTTGGGTTTGCTTTCTTTTTTGATCCATAAACCCTTTTTAAAAAATTTTCCCAAAATTTAATCATGTTTTTTTCACCGACTTTATGTAATAATATGTTTTTTATTCAAGCATCTGAATTTGCGGGGGCCTCGAACACTGATTTATTTTTCCCTTCCATTTCCAAGTAACTTTTTGAGCGGGGGTTTTCAAATCGTTTTTTATTTGTATTGTTTTTCAACTTTCTTTTCCCCCGGGGCGAATTGGGAAGGGCGCAGGGCAGTAGTTGCTGGTTTTTAGGGGGTTTTTAAGATGGGGGAGGCCGGGGGGATTTCCCCAAAAAAGGTTTTTTTTTGGGAACCCTTTAACCCCCCCCCTTCCTTTTTTTCATTTGGGGATGCAACCACACTTTGAGGGGGGGTAAGGATTTTTTTTGAGCCCTCGAAGTTTGGGGACAAGTGCTTGGAGAGGGTACAATAACATCATTGGATGTTCCCCGTTGGCCGGTGTTTATGTGCCCTTAGCACTATGTCTGGGTGCCCCAATTTGGGAAAAGCATTGTACATGTGTCCTTTCACTGTTCAACTGGCTTTCCTGGCGTGCACACAACAAAATCCCGTCATGGGGTCCAAACAAATTATACTATTTTGAGATGAGTTTGGGTCTTTTCGGACCCAGAAACTATAGAGATTGACTCATTTTTTGCACACACATAGTTTTAGAAAATGGAAAGGGGTTGGGTTTTAAACTGAATCCCTTTGTTTCCCCGCCCCAAATCATTCCCCTACTCTCCTGCCTGCCTGCATCCCAAATCGTAACCCCCTTACCTTAAAGGGAAAACCCTTCGATCCGTTTTAAACCTGGTCGGAATCCACTTTTAAATTTTTTTTCAAGAAAAGACTTTGATCCCGTTTTTTAAAATTTTTGGGGGCCCTTTTTTTCACAAATGGTGGTACAAAGCATATACAATATGGGTAAACTAATGTCTTACAAATAATTTTTAAAAAAATTTAACGAAAAAGTGACTAAGTTTAAATTAAAATAAAATATAAATTAGTTATAAAAAATAAATTAAAAAAAATACAAGAAAAAAAAAGGATGGATTTTCCAGTAATCCCCTAATTTTTTGTGCTAAAACGTTTTAAACACCCCCAAAAAGATTGAAATTTTTTGCTCATCTGAAAGTAAGATTCTAACACAAACTTGTAGGTTATGGGCTTTTTCATTGGGATCAGTTTGATAAAACTGTACGTCTTATAAAGGTAGAGTTTGGGCCGGGGGAATTACGTAACGCTTATCATCCATATGCTCAAAGCTTCTTTTTTAAAGCTTTGAAAAAACATTATGTTTCCCTTTAAAAGTTCTCTTTTAGAAAATTAAACCTCCGTTCAAAAATTTTTTTATAGTCTTCCTTAAGTTCTTCTTAAAACCCCGACTTTTTTCCTTTAGCTTTTTTAATTTCCTTTGGACTTGACATAATAAGCTTTCGCCCGGTCCAAAAAACCAACAATGGATCCCCCGGGAAATTGTTTTCTTTTTTGGAACCCGATTCACTTTAATTATTTTAAAATTATTTTGCTGGGAATTTTATGCGAATTTATGGGGGTTTTCCCAAATTTCCGATGAAATCATTGGTAACCTTTTAAAATGAGAGAATCGGGTTTAGTGTAAAGAGCATCATTAAAATTTTTTTTTTAAAAAAGTTATAAAAAAAACATAATAACTGTTTTCGAAATGTCAAGTATAAAAACCCAATTATATTTTTTTTTATCTTTTAAACAACGTAGGGGAAAAAAATTTTGAAAAATGGAACAAATTTTATTTGGGGTAATTTTAAGTCAGTAGATATGCAAACCCCTTAACATAAGGTTTTTCCCCTTTATTTTTTATGGGGAAATTTTTAAAACAAATTTTTTCGCCATCTTCAACCCTTACTCAAAAGGGGGGTGATTTAAAAATGGGGTTTTTTGTAGACCCATTAACCCCCCCAAAATCACCAGGGTTATCTGAGGTCTCTGGTCAGCGGGGCATTTTAAAAAATTAAATACGTCCAGCGGCCATTTTGGAAAAAATTTAAAAAAACCAGCAGGATTTGAACCAGTGCCTGTCCCCTTTTTTCTTCATTCCCGGGTTTTAAACCCCCTTTGGCTACGAAGGTTTTTAAAAAATTGGTTAAATTTTTTGCATAGAAGACATATTTGGGAACTTTTGGGTTAAAAAGGATTTGTCACATGTGGGGTCCCCCTGGGGTTCCCTGGGGGGGGAAGAGCCTTATTATTATATTAGTCTTTTTTTTGTTTAAAAGTGAAATTAGGGTTAAAAATAAAAGGGGGTGGGGGGACTTCCCAATTATTCTAATTCTAGGGCTTTAAACATGGGGTGATGGGGCCCGCGTCAAATGTCACTCGTCCCCAAATGTCAAACCTTTACTACCTCTTACCATATATTGCCTAACACGAGATAAAAATAATTATATATATATATATATATGAATAGCTAAACACACCTCCGAATGTGAATGGGTTATTTGTTATCAATAATTAATAAGAAAAAATAATCAAAAAAATAAATTTTTTAAAATCTAGAATATTACAATATAGTGTAAAGGATAAGAGGAAAATATTATTTTTTAAAAATAAGGATGTTTATAAAACACGGATGAATTTATCCCCCTGTGGCTTACTGAAAAAAATATTTTTTAAAGTTGAGAATTATTTAATATGGTTACAGTCAAACCGAGAAAATATATAAATATTTTTTAAAAAAAAATAAAAAGGATAAGCCAAACGCAAGCTAAAAATTGTCCATAGAATAATACAGGATGAAAAAACCAAAACCCTTTACTAAATATTAAAACAATTATTTTAAAAAAAAAATAATATACAAGTTTACAATATTGATAAACCAGAAAAAGGGACTATAAAATGATAGGGTTTAAAATTTAGGTAAACGATAGTATAGGGGAAACCTTATTACGTATTAAAACGTGCTGGTAACGAAGGGTACAAATATATAAAAAAAATACACTTTGTACATACTGTAAATACTTTAAAACCCAAAAACAAAGATGATAATAAAATATAAAAAGAAAAAAAAAAAAATAATGAAGGAATTTCATTTAAAAATGCTTCCTAACGAGTTACCCCTACACCCCCCGGCCTCCCCCCCCCCAGCTGTTGGCGTTCACATATTTAAGTTTAAACCCACAAGATGTATTTTTAATGGGAAGAAGTATAATTTTACTATTCTAAAATATTAATTAATACTTTGATATTTTTCATGCCTCGGGGTATTACCAAGTGGTTACCTAAGTTTTAAAAAGAAAAATTAAAAATATTCAATCAGTTTATTTTTCAGAAAGAAGGAATTTTTAAAATGTTGGGGGTTTTAGGACGGGGGGGTTCTATATCTTTACCCCCAAAGAGTTTTTTGGTACATAGTTTTATTTATCAAATATTTATATTTTTTTTTTTTTAAATTTTGCTTTTTTAAGGGAAAATTTAGGTTGATGAGGGTGTACCAGAAAACACATTCATTATTTGAGATAAGGAGGATACGATGGGTTTTTGGAGAGAGGGTACTATTAGGGAGTTTTTTTTCTTAACTGGGGGGAAACCATTTTTTTAAATTAAAAATTAACAGGAATTATATTTGGGTAGTATTATTTTGGTTAAATAAAGCTTTTTAGGATTTAAGAAAGCAGTTTATTTTATAAAATAAAAAATAGGTTTATAATTCATTTCCAAAAATAAAACCCGGTGAAGAGCCAACAAAATTTTTCATTTTTACTATTTTTTTATTATAAAAAACGTAAGTGTTATTTTTTTTTAAAACACATTTCCTTACTACAATTAAAAATTGTAGATAACCTTGTTTTTTTTTAAAAAATCGGGGTTTAAAGAGAATCTTATAGGTGTTAAAAATATAACCTATTTATTGAATATAAAAATTTTAAGCTCGTTTCAAAAATAATTATAATTTTTTTAGGAAAGGTAAAGGGTCCACAAAATATGTCTATTTTACTAAACTCAAATTTAGGTTTTTTAGGTTATGATAAAATATGAAAACAAAAAAAATAAATGTTTTAATAAATTTTCTAAAACTTTTATTTGTCGTTCCACATACAACCTGACACTCCCTATGCCTTCACCAACTAAAATAGTTTAAAATTGTTTGCCCATTTCGGGTTAAAATTATATAATAAAAATTCCATTCCCACGAAAAAAAAACATTTCACAAAAGTACCCTTAACTCCATAACGGTTTAAAATAAATTAAAAAAAAACTTGAACTCTGATTAACTAGTAAAATTTTGTTCTTGCGGGTTTTTAAAAACCGCCATTGTCCTATAACGGTATTTTTTTTTTTACAGGAACCGCTAGCTACCCCACACGAGGCCCTTCATATTCTGCTTTGCTCTAAATATATTAAAAAAAATAAAAAAATTAAAACTATTTATTGGGGAAATTTTATTTAAATAATTTACCCGTCTAAATAAATGAGTGATATGAAATTTTTCTTGATAACTTTTAAAAAAAAATAAAAATAGGAAAAATTAATTAATTAAGTCTATAGTTTATAAGGGGAAAGGGAAAAATAAGGTAGCACCCAAACCTATATTACCCTCTTAAAAGTGTAAATAAAAAATACAGTACTATTAACCTAAATAATCGGGGCCCAAATTTAAAAGGGTTTCAAGAAAATTTTAAAACCTGGAAATATTTTCATCGAAACTAGCCCATTACCGGGGGTATTTGAAAAGAAACCTTTAACTATACAAAGAACTAGTTTTACAGAGGTTAATTTTTTAATTTTAAATTAGGGGGTTTTTTTTAAAAATTTTGTACAGCCAAGTAAAGGGGGGGGCCAGGAAAGGTTTACCCCCCGGTTCAAGTTATGCTTCCCCGGGGAAAATCCAAGTTTTCCCGGGGAAAATATGCCATTGAAAATTTTTCTGCGAGAGAACTTTGGGGGGTAGATATAAGGGGGGCATTACTATCTTCTCTGATAGCCGGCCATAAAAGCTTTGGCCCCCAACAAGTCAACTCAAGGTTTGTTTGCACCCGTAATGCCTTCCTAAACCTGGCTAACCACAACAAAGTTCACTTTCCGGGGTGCCAGGAAAAGGGAATAAGGGAATAAAAAATGCAGACCCCTTTTGGCCAGGCAAAACCCCGGGCAGCAATGTTTGTGGGTCCTGAATCTTTTTTTAAAACCCCAAAACCCCTGGGTTTCGGGCTACATGCCCTCGGGGGGTTTCCCAAACAAACATCATAACGGGAACCACATTCCAAGGAAAAACACAGTAAATCAATGCGGGATCACCATCAAAAATTGACAAGTGAACTACTAAAATTTAAATGGGAAACCCAAAGATTGGGAAGGACAGGAAAAACCGGACACTGCACCCCAAGAAAACATATGCACACTATGGGCATCTATAGAAAAAACCCATTTGCAGACTTGTGAGAAGAGGAAGAAGCCTCTCACATTTATATGAGTGCCCTAAACTTCATACTGGAAAAAACCCAAAACCCCATGGTGGACACTAACCCCCCAGGAGGTTGGAAAACCAGAAAAGAACAGAAAAAGGGCAAATTCCCTTTCCCAAGGTGTAAAACCTTTTTAACTGAAACAAATACACAAGAGATACAAAAAGCCCTTTACAAAAAAAAAAGGGCAGAAAAAACCCCAATTTTGTTTTTTACTTTATCAATCAATCAATCAAATCAAAAGGTAAACTCTATACTAAGGAATGGTAAAATATAAAAATTTTATTAAAATTCTATTTAAATTTTACATTTTTACACTGGTTATATTAAAAAAAAAGGTATCGTCATAGTTTAAACCCCTGGAGAGGTGATTGATAAATATTAGAAATAATATCCCATACATTAAAGCCACTTCTTCGGGGCCAAAACCCCATCCAACCTACCCCTTTTTGGAAAAATTTTTTGAAAAAAAAGGGTTACTCCTATAAGGCCCTTTTTTGGGCCTACATTCTCTACCCCTTTTTCAGTATAACTTGATTTAGGGGCGCCCTTTTTACCCAGCTAACATTGATTTAGAAAACGGTCTAATCTTAAATTCTAAGGTATGGCTAGTAAGTTTAAATTTTCCCCCCTTTCGGGTTTAGTACCCCTTCCAAAAATAAATTTTTCCATCATTTCTCCTTTGTGGTTCCCCCGAATGATGTGGGTTTTCCCCCAAACCCGGTTTTGTACACCTCTTCAAAAACATTTTTTGAATACCCTTTGAGGGAGTGTTTTCTCGGGTAGTTTTGGAACGCCAAAAATTTGGCCCCCTTTAAAAGGGTTAATATTTAAAAACCTTATTAATTTAAAAAAAAAAATTTAAAAAAAATAGAGATTTTATTTGTTAAAAAAATTTAATTTAACATATCAGAAAGCCAAAAACATTTAGGATTTAGGTTTAAAAAAGTAGTTTTTTTGGAAAAAATCCGCTTTAAATTTTTTAAACAGCTTAATTTTCTATGGATTTAACAATGGGCTGTTATTTAGCAAAATTTAAAAGGCCCTCCAAATCCCTCTACAAAAAAGGAGTACAAAAAAACTATGATATGTTTTTTTTCGTCTAACGTATCGCCCGGGATTTCCTACAAACTATTTAGCCTGTATTTTGTGGGTAAAAAAGAAAAAAGTATTATCTAAGGAAAAAAACCAAAAAGATTTAAAAAATTTCCTTTGATTTTCTTTTTTTTAAAAAATTATTTTTTCCGGGGAATTTGGGGGCCCCAGAAACAAGATAACAAAAACCCAGAAATAATTTTTGGGGTTGGGGAAAAACAAGTTTATCAAAGTGTTTTTAAAAGTATAAAACGCTCAGTTTAACCATGAAAAAAACAGTCTAATTACGAGCATCTAAAGAGTTCGCTTCTGTTTCGTTTTATTTGCAAAAGTGTCTTGTATTCATTTAAAAAAGTAAAAAATTTTTGTTTTTTTTTTTTTTAAATGTTTTCTAGTGTGGGTTTTTTAAAAAGTGTTTTTTTTTTTAGATTTAAAAAATAATAATAAAAAAAATTTTTAGTAAATCTCAAAAAGAGCTTATATAAAATTTTTCCTAGTTTTTAAAATTTATGGAGTACATTAAAAACTTTTTTAAAAAATTTTCAACTATAACAGTACCCCCGTTTTTAAAAAACCAGCTTTGTTTTAAAAAAAATACTCTTAAAAAATTTTGCTGTGACTGATTTTTAATATTTTTATTAAATTATTTTAACAAATGATAATTTTTTTTATATTCCCAAAAATAAACAGAGAAACTATGCTTAGAGTTTAGTTTTTTTAGTTTTTAGCTTTAACCTTATAAGCAGTGTTAAAATTATTTTAATGTTAACATGGGTGTTTGGGGGTTTAAATATTTTTTTACTTAATACATAAAGGTTAGTTAGATTGAAACTTAATAAAAAATTTTTATTGTATACAGGGTAAAAAAGGCTGAAGTTTTTTTTCTTTTTTAACTTATAACAAAAGGGGGCCGGGTTTAGAGTAAAAATTTTTTTTAATAGTGAATTTAACTAAGTAAAAATAAATCAATGGGTGTTGATGTTTTAACTAAAACATTAATATACAGAGGATTTAAACATGAAATTAGCTTTAGTGTATTTTACAAAGGCAGTCTAAACAAAGGGGGTGTTTGATTTTTTTTTTAAATAAAAATTGTTTTAATTTTTTAAAAAGGGTTTTCTAGTGTAGGTTTTTTTATAAAGTTTTTTTTTTCTTGGGTTTTTAAAATAATAATAATAATAAAAAAAATATTTCAGTAGATCTCGAAAAGAGCTTATATCCCCTTTTTATAAAGTCTCTAAAATATTTAAGATAGCGGGGTTTTTTTAAATAATTAGCTTTTTTACTGTAGTATTATACAGGGTCTTAATAAGTCTTAGTTTTAATACAGGGGGGCCCATTAGAATTTACTACAGTATTATAGGGGGCAATAAAACTTAGCAATAGGAAGGGTTTAAATATTAGCTTATTTACTGCAGTGTTTTTAACAGGGCCTTAATGTTTGGGAATTTTACAGGGGGTTTTAAAAATATTAGATTATTTACTGTATATTATGGGTTTAACAAGTGTTGGGAATTTTGGGAGGATTTACTTTTTGTTCGTTATAACCCATCAGTGACTTTTAATATTTTTAAAGGCAAAATTAATATATCAATAGTTTTAAAAAAATTAACAAGCTTGTTTCTCCTAACTACCGAGATAGCGAACTTAAAAACGTTTAATTTGTTTTTTTGACAATCCCGCTTTCATAAAGACAATGTTTTTTCCCCCTCCTATGTATTGATTATGAATGACTCTTTTAAATTTTAGAGACCCTATGTCTTTAAAACTAATAGGAGGGGGGTTTTTGAAAAGGGGCCGTTAAAAACCCATTTTCTAAAAAGCCCGGGAAAACCCAAACGATTTGGAAAAGCTTTGATGATCATTAGTCTGCTCTACAAAGGCAGCAGTCTTTAATGAGCTAGGTAAAAAGGGTTGTGAAACCTTAAAAAATTATCCCGTCCCAAAACCCCCCCAAATTTTGAAAATTTGGGGGTTTGCAGAATATTGACTTGTCTTATAGGGTCGATTCTTAAAAAACTAATTTAAATGCGGTTTTTAAAAAAAAATTAAATTATTTTTTCCTTTGCAAATTTATACGGGGGCTTAAATTTGGAATATACAGAGGGTTTAAAAAATTTTTTTTTTGAAGCACATTGTTTAAATGTGTTATTATATTTTAAAAATTCATAGTGTTAGTGATTTATAAAAAATTTTAAAAATAGCCATAAGTGTGTTTGTTTTTTTGTAACTTTCTTATTTATGGGTATTTTTTCAAAATTTTAAATTATTCAAAGTCCTTTTTTAGCTTTCCCGTTATTGAATCTGCAATAAAAAAGTCATTTCCGGCCCCAACTTCCCGGTCGAAGGGCTTGTTTGGGTTTTAAAAGAAGGGGCTTGAATTTTTACTACGGTTTTTTGTAGGTATTAAATCTTTTAATAGCCATTTCCGGTCGCAATTTTCGGTCGTCAGCCTTATTTGGGGTTTAAATGAATGGTTTTGACTTTTTAGATTACTATATTTATTAATAGTTGTTTTCCCATTGCCAAATGTGTTGAAAAACGATGGGTTGAGACTTTAGAATACAAATATTTAATAAAAAAAATTTTATTTATAGACCTAAATTTATAATAGTTGTTGCCAGGCGGGTTCAAGTGATATTATTTTTAGACATTTTAACAGAAACGCCGGTATTTTTTGATAATTCCTTTTTTATTAAAGTAAAATTTTCGAATCCATAGAAACTATACTATGTAACAAAATTTTTAACGTTCTAAAATACTTAAAAAAGGGGCAAGATATACCAAAAAAAAGATCTATTTTTCCCCCCACGTTCAAGTGACCCCCTGTAAACTCGTTGTACCAAAATACCCCATTTTTTATAAAAAATTCCACCGTTGGTATATCTAAAACACCATCAATTTTGAGGGAATTCCCCCAAAAAAAATTCAGAAATAATTTCCTTTCCCCGAGGTCTAAAAGGGATTCATTTGGCCCAAACCTTTTTCACCTATAAATAAATAGGTTCTTCCATTCATTTTTCTATGCCCTGTACATCTACATTCCAACGGAAGGGTTTTAGAGTCTGCCTTATCAACTCAAAGGAGCCATATTTGAAAAAGTAAAAAATATATCGTCAGCAACCAGGACAATTTCACCATTGGCCCCGTAAATAGCCGTTACGTTTTTAAAATCTTTTTTGGGAAAAAAGGTAAAAAAACTGTTTATCAGGAATGGCTTTTTTTAATTTTTTTGGTCTTTAAATTTAACAGCCACACAATTTTTTTATAAAAAATTTAAAATTATTTTTACAACTAAAAAAAGTTTTTTAGTGTCTTAAAGTTTAAATCCCCAGGCGGTTTCAGGGTTTTGAATTTTTCAGTGGGTTTTTTAGGGGTTTTTACTGTTGGTTTTAAAGTTTTGGGGAGGGGGGTTGTTGTTTTTTCCGTGGTTTTTGTTATGGTGGCAGGTTTTCCCGTTTTTTGTACTGTGGATTTTACAGTCTTTTTTGGGCCATAAAACCACTGAATGGCTAAAATATTTCCCGATCAAAACCCTTAAAAATTTGTAGATACGGGGAAATAAATTGGGGTGTTAACAAAAGAATGAGATATTCCGAGCGCGTGGCCTTTTAATTTCTCACCCAAAAAAAGCTAACAAACTGGTTTCACCATACTTCACGGGCCAAAAATCCAAAACGTTTTTTTATTTAAATGGATTTCAACCCCGATGATTATCTTGAGGAAAATATGAATGCCGTAAAACCATTTTTGAGAATTCGTATCCACAGGGGTATTTTTGTCGTGCATATTATGTTTTTCCCCCCAAACGAAATAACAAATTTTGGTATTTTATATCCAATACAGATTCGGGAAAAGAATATTTCATATTTTTCCCCCGATTGAAAAAACTTTCCGGGCTTTTTGTTTTTGGGGAAAAATTTTGGGGGAAAATTTTCCAGATAATAGTCTTTTTTTGCCATTTAGTTTTTCTAGATGACCCAAATGTGAAAGCGGCATGATCACGTACGCCACAGGGGTTTTTTGGGTAGAGTCTCAGGGTTCAATGTACCATCATTAGGTAGTTGATAATTTTCTTTTAAAGTCCATTAAAACCCCAATTAATGACATTATTATTAGCGGTAGTCTGATTTAAATATCCCTACTTTGTAAGAAATTCGGTAGCCTCTTGGAATACTCATCGCTATAGCCGAAGCTAGAAGAAGAAGAATAAGTAGACGAACCATTCTGCTCAAAGGTGGGGAAAAAGACTGATTTAAAAAAAAGGGGTAAAAACTATTTATTACATCTAATTTTTAACTTAATACAGGGTGAAAAATATTTTTTAAAATAAAACATATGGGCCCGTCCTTTTAGGTAAATCCTTGTTCAATCATTCAATATGGTCAAAAATTTTAAACCCGGGAATTAAAAAACATAAATTTTTTTTAAAACATTTATTATTATCAAAATTTTATTACAAATTTTTTGCTCCCTAAAATACTCATTTCTTGTGGGTTTTTTTTTTTTATATATATATATATATATATATATATATATATATATATATATATATATATATATATATATATATATATATATATATATATTATATATAATATGAGATATTTTCCTCCTTTTAATGCTAAAATTTTACCATCCTTTTCTTATGGGCATTAGTTAGGGGCAAAAAAATTTTATAATCAGCCAGGTCCTTAGTGAGTACTTTGTGGGGTATCTTTTTGTTAGCAAATTAAAAACCCCCCTCTTAAGAGAAACTTATCATCATGAATCAACAAATAACTTAAAATTCCAATTTTTATAGCCCAAAACAGAAATTTTCCGTCTTCCCTTAAGCCATATTTGGGTTTGATACTTAAGAAGGGAATGGGTTTTAAACTTTTTAAAAGGGGCCATCTTCTATGAAAGCTGATTACATAATTTAAAATTATTCGTTAAAGTCACTTTTTTAATAAAAAAAGCTAGCAAAGGGTAGTAAACGCTATTAGAACAGCTTCCAAACAGGTATCAAACCAGACCTGTTTAAGAAAAAACCCCTTTTTTTCGGCAAAACCCGGTGATCTTGAACAACCTGATCATGGGGAAACCCGGTGAACCTGAACCCGGTTCCTTTGGGGTTCGAGTGGTTCGGGTTCCAGTTGTTCCAGTTGTTCGGGGTAGCAGTGGTACAATTGGTTCCAGTTGTTCAAGGAACCGACCTGTTTTACTCATTTTTGTAAAAATGGATAAGCAATTACCAAAACTTAGCTAGAAAACCCGATGTAAATGGTCATATTCACTGCGGCTTGATTTCTGCTTATCGCATCAGCTGTTAATTAATTTTTGTCTCATTATCAACATATATTTTAATATACTGCCAAAATATATTATCATAAGAAAAATGAAGCCAACAAATTATTTAGTTTTTTTTTTTTTTTCATGTTTAAAGAATATATAGGATTAGTTTATTTTTAATATAGGTATTTAATATACATGGCCTTAGCTAAGCTGAGGATCATTTAGTAACATACATGGGACTGCATATTTAGCAAGATATTTAATATAGGTATTTAATATACATGGCGTTTAAAATTATTAGCTTATTTAGTATAATCACTCTAGTACATACAGTGGGATTTAACTTATTTTAAAATTAAAAATATCAACCTAAATTTAAACCATTAACTGTGAATCGAGTATTTTTTATTTTAACCAATCAGAATCGATTATCTTAAGATCATCAGAGACACACCGAGGTTATAAATAGAAGTGCTCCGTGGTCCCACATCAACTGCTCTTGACGGTTATACTGTACAGACGTGCTCTCTGTTTCAGATATTGCCTTCTCCAATTGTCGACACTCTTTCGTGCTCAGGTCCAAAATCCGCGCCTTCGGGTGGCGGATTGCGGGTCTATTCGGAAGCAGTGCACGCGTGTTCTTCTTTTTCAATCTTACTAAACGGTTAAAGGCCAAGTCTGTTGCTGAAAAGTCACATATTACCGCGTATGGGCGAGATTAAAGGGTTCCAGTGGCTTTCTGTAAAGATCGCAAGTCGGCGAGGTAGCGGGCATGTCGCCTGCATCGCCAGCAGTCGTCGTGTGGGATGATGAATTCGGCCTTTGAGTCTCGGGTCCGTAATGTACTTCACAACATGCGCCATACTGGACCCGCAATTATTTTTTGAGGACTGCTCGGCGCTCTTCAAAACGCCGAATTCAAAACGCGCTAAAGAAAGCCTCTGCTCTGGGGTGCGTAAACGCTGCTTTTGTTGGGATTTCGCCATAACTAAGGCTTGATGAAATACTCGTAGATATGAAATATATGAACACTCGAAACGCCCGATTTTCAGGTGACACTAATGCATGAGTGGTTTATTCATCATATCGCCCAGCCAATTTCGGACGGAACTGGAGGAGTTTCAATAGTAAAGTGGTTGGGCGTTAAAAAGATTCTCAACTTAATGGTTTCAATAAATCATTATAACCTTTGCGCGCCGGTACTTATATTAAACTCCTGCCGAAATAGAGAAACGACAGGCCTGTGTTAACGTACAAAATTTCGATAACATGTGTTTTCTTGGCTCTTATCTCGGCATTATACCCGTCAAAATCATGTTGAACAACATGTCGTATCCAGATCCAACTAAAGTTTTTAATCTTAAAGGAATACAGTTCTTCAGATGTCGCGCCACAAATTCCACGCTTCTCGAAAACAAAATAATGTATCCGTGAATGTTTATAGGTTACATAAATCGGGCAAAAAATTTAAAGTGTTGCCGTATATTTTAACCAAAATTAAGCGCGAAAAACATATTAATTTACTGCTATTGCAGGATACTTATATCGGCGATAGTGATTTTGATAATTTAACACCCGTTAGCTACCACTACGTATGGATTAAAGATTTATCGCGCCTTATTTCCACACAAATAAATAAAGATAGACATAAAAAATACTTTTGCGATCGGTGTTTGCATTATTTTTTAACACAAGAAAAACTTGATAGACATACTGGGGTGTGCGTGAAATTATCTAACGTGACCGTCCCTAAAGTTCCTGAGGTGGGTAAACATTTAGTAGAATTTCAAAATTTTAAACATAAAGAGAAAGTACCATTCGTAATATATGCTGATATTGAGTGTTTGTTAGTTCCTGTTGAAGATGATGCCTCTAAAAATACTCAAAAGACGCAACAGCACATCCCTTTTAGCATTGGGTTTTATGTTAAATGTTCATATGATGACTCTCTATCTTTTTATAAATCATATACGGGCGCAGACTGCATGGGGTGGTTTGTACGCGAGCTGCAACAGTTTGCGGCGGATGTGGAAACGGTATTTCAGTGCCCATTGCCCATGGAACCGCTAACAGATGAGCAAAATATGCAGTTTAGAATGGCAACTATGTGCCATATTTGTGAGAAGCCTCTTTCCGCCGAAGAAAAGCGTGTTAGAGATCACTGCCATTTAACCGGGAAATATAGAGGACCTGCACATGAAACATGTAACTTGAGCTATCAAGATGCCCAATGTGTCCCAGTGATATTCCACAACCTTAGCGGCTATGATGGCCACATGGTAATAATGGCTTTGGCGGAGGTAAAAGGACGTATCGATATTTTACCTGTAAATAAAGAGCGCTATATCTCATTTACAAAACATTTTGATGATACCCTGATTAGCTTTCGTTTTATTGATAGTTTTCGATTCATGGCCGCCAAATTGAGTGATCTCGCCTCATATTTACCCAGCTATCCAATATTAAAATCAGAATTTAGTCATATCTCAGACGATCACTTTTCATTGCTCTGTAGAAAAGGCGTATTTCCATATGAATTTATAACAAGCTGGGAGTCATTGCAACATACCGAACTACCACCAAAATGTTTGTTTTATAATAGCTTGGAGGGCGAAAATATCACCAATAAAGATTACTCACATGCGCAGAAAGTGTGGCAAGAATTTAAGTGTAGAACCATGGTGGATTATTCTGATTTATATCTAAAGACTGACGTTCTACTTCTGGCTGATGTATTCGAAGCCTTCAGAGCCACAGCACATAAGACATATGGGCTGGATCCTGCACATACGTATACCCTTCCAGGATACTCATGGCAGTGTATGCTTTACAAAACAGAGCAGAAACTCGAGCTGTTGACTGACCTAGAGATGGTTACTTTTATTGAAGGAGGTATACGGGGTGGATTAAGTCAGTGCTCCAAACGTTTCGCTGAAGCGAACAATAAATATATGCCAGAATATGATCAGACGAAGGAGGATTCCTATCTGACATATTTCGATGTGAATAACCAGTATGGTTGGGCGATGTCACAAAAACTACCGTATGGGGGTTTTAGTTGGTTGACTGAGGGCGAAATTTCTAATTTAAACGCGTGTGACATTGCCGATGATTCTGATAGGGGGTACATTCTTGAGGTAGATCTGGAAATACCACACGAGCTTCATGATAAGTTTGCTGATCTCCCACCCTGTCCTGAGCACCGTGTACCTAATGGAGCGAAAAATAAAAAACTATTGGCAACGCTCTACGAGAAAGAGAAATATGTTATTCATTACAGGAACCTAAAACAGGTAATTAAGCTTGGGGTTAAACTGGTTGCCGTGCATCGCGTCCTATCATTTAATCAATCTCCATGGTTAAAGGCATATATCGATTTAAATACTAAATTACGGCAGGTAGCAAGGAATGAATTTGAGAAAAATTTATTTAAGCTAATGAACAATGCGGTGTTCGGTAAAACCATGGAGAACATCCGAAACCATTCTAACATCAGGCTTATTACTAGCTGGGACGGTCGGTATGGTTTAGAAGCGCTGATCGCCAGACCCGAATTTAAAAGTACTACTACTATTAATGCAAATTTTGTAATTGTTGAGTTGACTAAATCCGAGGTTTATTTTAATAAGCCTATTTATGTGGGTATGTGTATTTTGGATTTGGCTAAAACTACAATCTACGACTTTCATTATAATTATATGAAATGTCGCTTTCCTGATTGCCGGGTTTTATATACTGATACTGATAGTCTTATTTACTCAATAAAACACCCCGATGTATATCAAGTTGTTAAACAGGACTGTCAGCTCTATTTCGATACTAGTGACTTTGCCCCCGATAACGTTTATGGAATTCCTCCAGTTAATAAAAAGGTACTAGGTATGATGAAAGACGAGAATCATGGTAGGATTATGACTCATTTCATTGGTCTTAGATCTAAAATGTATGCCACTAAAGTATTATACACACCCGAGGAAATCGAGGCCAAGCGTCTTGACTTAGAAGAACAAGATAAAGAACAAGCAGAAATTGAGAGAGCCTTGGCTGGCTTAGGGATTACCAAGAAAATTAAGGGCGTCAGAAAATGCGTCATCCGGCATGACATCACGTTCGAGGATTATGTAGAGTGCCTAGAGACCTTTACTGAGAAACGTGTATCCCAAAATCTAATTCGTTCTCAAAAGCACGAGTTATATTCCCTAAAACAAACCAAAATAGGCCTCAGCCCGCATGACGATAAGCGTAAAATTATAAAGGGGTGTAATGACACACTTCCCTGGGGACATTATTCTATTATGGATGATAGTTAATTTAAGAACATTTTTATATGTTATTTTATAGAAATTTAGTATAATTATTTTATAGGATTTTAGTATAATTATTTTATGTTATTTTAGTATGTATATTTTTATATAATGTTTTGTGTGGTTTTAAGCATAAATTATGTTTACGTGTGTATATATTTAAATAATTAAAAAGAGCCATGAAAAGACTGCCATCTTATATAAAAAGAATCATTATATAAAAGAAACCCTTATAATATATAAAAGGACCTTATTAATATATAAAAAGAGCCATTATAATATACAAAAAGAGCCATTAGTAATATACAAAAAGAGCCATTAATAATATACATAATAAAAAGAAGTCCTATAATATATAAAAGGGGTATTATTAATAATATAAAAAAGAGCCATGAAAGATGCCTTAGTGCCACGAAAAGATGCCACTTATACATAAATATATACATATGTTGTAATATTTTACGTCTTTAAAGTCACACAAAATATTTGGATAGCTCACTTGTCACATATAACTAAATTACAGATATATTGTGATGAATAAACAGCTCCCTTGTCTAGACATATAACTAACTGACTGATTGAGTGACTGGTACCCTTTGCAACTGGGTTAGAAATTGCACATTTTTAAGCGTGCCAATATAATAAGTAGGGTGAAATATTCCTGAATATTATTATATTGAGGGTCCAAAGCCCCTAAAACGCGATGGGAAATATGGCAACAACGCTTATGTAGCTCTCCTGTTAATAAATACCAACAATCCTTTTACAGTAAATTTTTACTAATTTCAGCATCTTGATCTATCATATGCTTGTGGTTTTTCACACCCGTACGAGCGTTTTATAATAATATGATTATTTGTACTTATTTAGTTTTAAATCTAGTTGCATTCCGCTTGGTGTTTTTTTCTCTTCTAATATATGGGTGTTATGCGTAGTTTTTAAATCTAGTTGCATTCCGCTTGGTGTTTTTTCTCTTCTAGCATACGGGCGTTATGCGTTATATGTTTGGTTTTTCTATCAAAATATACCACGTAACATTCTAATTTTAGAAGAAGTTTACATCCTATTTTTCGCCAAGGTTTGTCTGTATTTCTAATTCTGGGTTTTAACATGAGGTGTTTGGATATTAGGTATGTCGTATTGATGTTAATTATCAATATTGAAATATTATTTTATATATCTATTGCGCTTTATGACGGTCAGTATTTTACCCCTATCTGTTTTTATATTTATTAGTTATACCGCCTTATTTTTTAGATTTAAAGAATTGGTGTGTGCTAATTCCCTCACGAATATTTACCATTGAATGCTGGTTGCAAATAACATAGTTGCGTGGTTAATTTTGAACCTAAACCGCCCGCTTTTTTTGTTTAATTACCCCTTTATACCACTATGGAACGTCTCATTTAATTTAGGCATTATTTGATAAAATATATACCTATACGCTGTCAACGGCTTTATTTTAACAAGTTGGATGAAAAACTGAGCGCTTTTATGTTTATCCATCCCTCAAGCTAATAATTTTTATTTATTATCTGATAAAATTATGATGGGGTATGTTTATTTTAGGCAAATGGAATATTTTGGCTATATTTTACCTGTTAGCACGGTCGGTTATGTGTGTGGGCGGTCAGAATATGAGAGTTTTAAGCGAAACTGTGTGGCTATTTTATTCTAATGGGCTTACATCGCCAATACAACCAATGAATAGTGGGTAAGTGATATGTTTCATATAATAGGGTCCTTGCACATTTTTTTTTAATGATGTCGTTTGCACTATTATAGACCGTTCTTCAAAACCTACTACTTCGTTTTTTCTTTAATTCGCTTTTTTGCCGATATTTCGATTTAATAACTTCGAAATTCAAAGGTCCCGCGAAAACGCTTTCTGTTAGGTTACTTATAAATGACGTCATTTATAGGTAAATGTCTGCGTTGCCAAATAGCCTAGTAGTACAATTTTTGGCATTGGTACAATGACACAGTGGAGATGTACGCATTGAACTGGGCGGTTTTATAACCTCGCTTTTGCAATATTTGTTTTCATTTTATCGTTGCTCTTGTTCTGTGTGATTTGTATTGATTTTTACGTTTGTGTCTCAAATGAGTAAAGTTTACCGTTGGTGTATAATTATCATTGCAAAAATACGTCTATTAATATGCCTGGAAAGACTTTGTTCAAGTTCCATCTGATAAGGCTTTAAGGAATCTATGGCTTCAAGCAGGGGACGTGATCCTGAAAGGTTATCTTCAACATCTAGTTTGTTTGTTTGTGAAGATCACTTTGATGTAAGTATTCTTTATCAGTTTTATGACAGTAATACGAGCAGAGATTTTTACACGAGTTCATTTCTCATCTCACAAATCAAATAGGTATTTCAAGTTTTTTGAAGCATATACATACCTAAAATTTAAAATTTCAATAATAATCGTCAGAATAATAGGTGAAGATATGTTTATATAATACTTATGTTTTGTTACAGTTGTTCTGACATGGAAAACTATATGAAGTGGAAAATGACAGGTGGTTCAAAGAAGATGAAGAGAAATGTAATACCACATTTAAATCTTGCATTAACTGCTGAAACTTTGAAAGGTTATGGAGACTAGGCCAAGTAAAAAGCAAAATTTGAAGTTTGTGAAGATTCTCCAAGCACATTTGAACATTTGCATGATTTAAAATTTAAAGATATTGGAATAACTGCAAAACCACATTACCGTAGTAAAAAATGTACAAACTTCACATGAAGTGACTCATCAGTCATGTTCACCTGTAAAGATCCCAGAAATCTTAACACCTGCCTTCATCTAAAGAAGACTTTGTTCCCTAGGATGTATTCTTCTGAAACAATGTCATCGACAACCTCAGCAACAAAACATTCAGGGCAGGAATTTGCACCATCTTCGAGTAATGAAGAAGAACTTGAAGATCCTCAAAAAATTGCAGATCTTCAACAGAAGTTAACGATTAGGAATATCAATTTAAATCCCAAAAGATATCTTGGTATTTCAAAAGAATCAATTTGGATACTGTCAGACATTGAGGATCATACGGCACTTAAGAGAATCGATATATATGTAACATTAAAGAAAATTTAGGACTGCGCATACATTTGCTGAACTAGCTGATGATTTTGGTGTGAGAGAGTACTGTTACTCGAATCTTCAAAGAATGCGGTCCCTTTAATAAGCCCTCTTATGAAGGAGCTTATTCCTTGGCCCAGTCCAGAAAAAATTAAAAGTCGACTTCCAAAAGCCTTCAGGGGTAGATATGCAAAAGTAGAAAGCATAATAGATTTTTGGAAATTGAAATTAATCAAACCATCAGATTCAATGAAACAAGCATTGACATGGTCGGAGTATAAAAAGCAAATACCCTTAAATATTTGATTTCATCTACACCAGATGGGATTATTAATTTTATTTCGAAAGGGTATGGAGGGAGAACTACTGATCAAACTATTGTTGAGACCTGTGGATATCTGGATATATTAAGACCTGGAACAGTAGTAATGGCAGACAGGGGTTTTAAAAATATAGACAAGCTTCTGTGTGGAAAAAAGTGTGTTTTAGTGCGACCTCCAAGTGTAACTTCTGACAGTAAGATGTCGAAAGAAGAGGTGCTTCAAACCAAATGTATAGCGAGTCTGCGAATTCATATAGAAAGAGTTATTCGTCGTTTAAGAGAATACAAATTTTTGAAACCTCATGCATGTATTCATTCAAAGCTGATTCCTTTAACAGATCATGTTGTTACTATATGTTGTGGACTCATAAATATTCAAGATTCATTGATAAAATAAATAGTGATTGTCTGAGCATTTGGTATCAAGAAACGATGTTCCGCATAACAGGTAAGATCAAATTGGTTTGTTTTCTTGACCGTTTGTAATAATTAAACTTTATTGTTTACTTTTTTGGTTTTTTCAGTCATTTTTTAAATGAAAATCAGTGATTAATTGACATTTCGGTTTATTGAATTAAACCATCATCAGAATATCTAAAATTATTTTCTATTATTGTATTTATCTAAAATAATGAGTTTAATAAAATCATTATATGTATATAATTTTTAAAATTAACACTTACCAACTATATTATAAGAATTCAAGCACATAGAATAGAAATGTTATCTTGTGCTTGTAATTCTTACAATATAGTTGATAAGTGTTTATTTTAAAAATTATATACATATAATACTTTTATTAACTCATTATTTTAGATAAATACAATAATAGAAAATAATTTTAGATATTCTGATGATGGTTTTAATTCAATAAACCGAAACGAATTTAATCACTGATGTTAGGTCATTCAAGGAAAATTTCACAAATTTTCAAAGTGCCCTTAAGCTATTTAGAATTGTTCACGAGCTCTCCTACTAGTCCAAGAGATGGTGAACAATTTTGAGTAGGTTCATAATGCACTTTGAATATTAGTGTAATTGTACTTGAAGAACCCGTAAACATAAAAGTGAAGGTCTGGCTGAAGGGTAGCGGCCCCTATCAACCCTTAAATTTGTTCATTCAAGGGTTGTTCTGCAAGAGAATCAATGTGACAGTTTGTGATTTATTTCTGAACATTTATGTGGTTATATTTTGAATGACAGCCTGTCAAACCATGTCAACACCAATTAAAATCTAGAAAAAAATCAAACTATCTCGATTTATTCTACGAACAGAGCTAAATTACTCTTACTTGAACTAAGTACGTGCCCCAAATAATTTCAATGGGCCAAATTAAAACAATATTTTACTGCAAACCTTTTAATAACATTTGAAAAATATTATTTTCCCAAAATATCTGGCAAATCTATCATATGACTAATATATTTTCATCTTAGTCAATATAATAGACAGAAATTTTTTTATTTACTCAACCTGGATCAAGCTACACAAAATATTCCTTTTTTTGCCAAAAATATGCATCTGTAGCTGAATTTGGGCTTTAAATTTATTTGTAATATTACTATCATTAATATAATTTTTAATTGTTTTGCACTAGCCGGACATTTTATTTCTATTACAAATTCTTCGCAAATTGCATCCGAGAAGCTCCTAAAAATGGATATTTTGGTGATAATAATAGTCCTGTTGATTTAATTTCATTTTTATTTCTTTCTCCAGGATTTGCAACTTTTTTCTCCAAAATTTTTCCTCTGGTCATGGCTACAGTTTCTCTCACTTGTAACCCTCCTGTTCGAGATTCAACCAAAGAACCTGCTGATGTCTTGCAACGGGCTGCTTCAACGATTCTTGAAGCAGTTATTCTCCATAACAGAAGTTCATGCCATAATTTTGAACTGCTTTGTTCTGTTGTGGCATTACATGCTGCTTCACAATCTTCACTGGTCATCTGGTTTTTGCAAAATCGTAAAATTCATGTGCAGTTTTCCTCCAGTTCTTAAAAATTTAATCAACAATGTATGTATGCTAAGATCATTGAGTGATTTTCTCTCGAAAATATTTTAATAACTGCATGAGAGTTGTTAGCTGTTGCATTTTTTATCACCCTTTCCAAAAAGCTCCCTGCAGGAGAAGAGGCTAATCTTTTAGTTGAGAGCCAAAGTCTTCTACTGTTATGTACTTAAGACTAGTTCCGACACCAGAAAGTTTTGACTTTTTCCAGTAACAGTCCACTTCTGTTGGAGATGGTTCTTCACTTCGCCTATGAATCCACATAAGAAAGGCTACGGCATGTTTAAGCCACCTGTAATACAAAAACAAATCCAAAAATATTAATTTTGTTTCCATCGATCAAAGTTAAAAGATGTTTAAACTTAAATTGTGTACTTGAAATACTTAATTATTACCATTTTGTAGTATTAACAGATTATAAATTACCTGATGAGGCAGGACAGTCATGGCACAAAATGCTAGTAACTTTCTCTTCTTGTTCATTAATAGTAACATTACATTGTACTGCTTAGACCTTACTTTATGCCCGGACACACTTTACATTTTAGTATCATATTTCCTCTCCTTAAGCTGGACATATCCTACCGCTGAGTCCCCATAGTTTTTCCGACCTGAACTGCAAACAAAAATGATTTCATTGAAAATAGTTACAACCTTCTTGAATTCTGTTTTGAAAAATAAAATTAGGATATAAATTTGATGAACTCCTGAAGTATCATGCTCCTCAAATAGTATATTGGGTAAGAACTTACCTATCAGTTTTAACACCTCTGATTTCAGCAGCGTTGAAAAGATCTTTCGGGAAAAAAATTTGCAATCATTATTCCATCACATACTGGCAAATTTTTAGAATCAGCTTTAGTGAACCCAACCTCAGTCATTCTGCAGAGTTTATTTATAAAAAATAAACAAATAATAAAAAAAACGTCAGCAAATCACTTCCAAACAACAAGAACAAAATCACAAAGAACTAAACAAAATTAAGACAACAAACAACTAACCTAACTTTATACAGCCGCAGTGTTGCCAGACGAGTAATGTAAATTTCAAGTATCGATGCCTGCTAGGTTTAAATATTTAGTTATAAAACATTTTTATTATCATAAGGACTATTAATATTGTTATAGGTACGCAAAGTAATAAATATAATATTAGTTAGGTAAAATGATGAAATAATGGGATTATACCTGACACTTGGATTTGTAAATGGGAAATAGTACATTTCATACAAGGTTTTATAATCAACACTTGGCAAAGAAGGCTTCCTCAAACAGTACAATTAAGTTGGAGATTTGGCAAATTATTACCTATGATGACGCTACCCAATCAGAATCGTTTTAGAAAATTTGAATTTTTAGTAGTTTTTTTTTTGAAATATCTCAGAAGTTACTTTATTTATCAGTATACTAATTTACCCCGCAATTTTAGACCCATATTTAATCGAACTACTATAGAAATTATAAACATTTATTTTGCGTGCAAGGACCCTATTAATTGATACTTACCCCTTGGCATCGGTTTGCTAATTTTTAGTGTATTAAAACCAGATATAAAATATTTCTATCAATCTATTTTTTATAATTTTTACCCTGGTTTGTTTTAAATGGGTAAGAAACATATTTAATATAAATTTTCAGGGGTAACAACCTTATTTTTAAGATATTAACCGAGCGCTATGAGCTTGTTTGAGTCAGCCTATTTTTATTTGATATTTACCACTGATTACCCGGTAACTTGAATGCGTTTTTAATTATTATTTTAGTTATGTTAGCCGCTATTTTCGCATTCGAAGGCTGTGTTTTTAGCTAATATATATAAGTTGATTTTATCTCGTGTTAGGCCCTATATATGCGTATGAGGGTAGTAAAAGGTTTGACATTTGGCGTATGACGAGTGACATTTGACGCGGGGCCCCACTCTTACACCCCATGCTTAAGCCCTAGGAGTAGAATAACGTTGTAAGTACCCCACGCCCTTTATTCTTAAGCCCTAATTTCACTTTTAAACAAAAATTGTAAGACTAATATAATAATAAGGCTCTTCACCCCACGCCTAAGCCCCGTGCTTAAGCGCAGGGGACCCCCCACATGTGACGTAATACCTTTAACCTAAGATTCCTAAATATGTCTTCTACTGCACACAATTTAACCAATACTATTTAATATACCTTCGTAGCCGAATGGGTTAAGACGCCGGAATCAGAAGCAAACGGACGACAGGCACTGGTTCAAATCCTGCTAGGTTTTTTAATTTATTTCCAAGATGGCCGCTGTGACGTATTTAATTATTTTTAAACTGACCCTGCTGACCATGATGACCTCAGATAACCCTGGTGATGTTAGGTGGGTACTAATGGCTCTACAAAAACTACCCCTATTTTAAATCATCCCCCTATTTTGAGTAAGGGTTGAAGATGGCGATAAAATTGTGTTTTAGGACCTGAAATTTCTCCCATAAGAAATACATGGGAAAAACTACCCTTATGATGGTGATAGTGCGTTAGCATATCTACTCTCTTGCTCCAACTTTACCGACGGAATTGTCCCATTCGGTAATTAACTTTATGTCTTTGCGGTTTTCCACATTTTCTATTGTTTTTCCGAAAACAGCATTTATAAACAATTTAAATAAATCTCTACCAAACTTTGTTGTTGCCGAATTCCGCAATACCGTATTAAAGTCAACATATGTCTTTAACCACTTTGATTGCTGAAATGTTAAAATTCTGTATGTTCGCATTACCATTAACCCATTATTGATGGCTTGTTTTAAAGTTCTGTAGTGGACAATATACCGTTTTTTATCATTTAAATTAGGAATTAGTTTCGTATTGTGAGATTTTTCTACTGGTGGGACGGTGTTTTCCACTAAGAATGGGAGATCTGAATGTGCATCATGCAATTCTTGGGGGTAATGCACATCCACTTCTAAAACATATCCTTGGACTATCATCGTCAACAGCCATAATATTTAAATTTAAAATTTCGTGTTCGGACAACCATCTAAAACCGGCAAATGGTAATAAATTTGGAATACTATGACCATAAAGATTGGTGGCATCTAAATAGGTAATAAAGGATGATGGTTCGGTGGGATCATAGTTTGGTAGATATTTGTTATTAGCAATGTGTTTCCTTTCTGTACACTGACTTATACCGCCGCGAATACCTTTCTTGAAAAAATGAAGCATGTCAACATCCGTTAAAAGTTCTAACTCTACATTGGTCATTCGAAGCATACAGTCCATCGACAAACTTGGAAGACTATAATAGTGCGCGGCATCTAGTTTATAAACTTTTAAACAAGTATCGCGAAATTGTTCAAAAATATCACTTAATAACAAAACGTCCGACTTCAAATATAAATCCGAATAATCCCCTAAATTTTTGCACTGAAACAATTGCCATACTCTTTTCGCTCGCTCATCGCACTCATCGCTTATGTGTTCTTGGTTCAGAGTATCAAAAAACTGATCTTTTGTTGGAATATTTGGGTGATTCAGCTTTTCTATGGAATCAATAAAACTATAGGGAAAAACACCTTTTTGACGCATCAGTGCAAACTGTTCATCATTTGCAAAATATTTTCGGGTTTCCCTAAACTCATCATTGTTTAAAACTTTGCCCAAATTTTCCAATGATGAAGATAAGAATTTAAAACTGTCGAAGAACCTAAGTTGTAAATATTTCTTTTTCATTGTGCCTGTTTTATTATCCAAATAATCATGCATATCAATACTCTTTGCAAATGATATACTTTTCCTTACTTTGAGCTACAACACTAATTTTGTCCCCATGGCCACATAATTCTTTGATAAACATGTGGCAGTCGTAGCCACTCAAATTATGAAACAGAATTGGAACAAAATTGGGTACCTTATAATTTAAATTACAGATGGAATGGGCGGCACCAGGTCGTTTTTTACCAGTTATATGACAATGATCTTTTACTTTAACGTCCGAATCCAAAAATGGTTTTTCACAAATGCTACATACCGTAGCATTTCGAAAATCATTTTTTTCCTCATGTGTTAAAGGAATCATTGGCATAATGTTTCTTAAATATGTGTTGTATAGATGTCTCATATCTATTTCGAGTCGGTCAACAAACACTTTGGCCGCATCAGTACCCCGATATAGCTCAAATTTCGAAAGAGAGTCATCAAAAGAGCATTTTATGTAGTAAGCAAAAGAATAAGGCTCATGTTTACAACTATTAATAGTGAAAGAATTTTGGGGATTTGGTTGTATTCCCACTAATGGTTTTAATACCGATTCAAAATCGGCATAAACCACAAAGGGAACTCGCATTTGTTTTTCAATATTTTCAAATTTCAAAATATTTTCGGGTACAGCCTTTCCAAATTTATCTATTCTAGTTTCGTTTGATGGAGTTAAAGTATAAATATGATTACAAACATTCGATTGATGCAATATTAAATCTGATGCTTTAGCAATATATATGAAACAACCATCACAGAAATACGTTGTTTTTTTGCTGCTGGATATTTGTGACGAGACCTGTCACATATATGACCAGGATCACCTTTTACATTGCAATCTTTTGTAATTAAAAGTAAATTTACATGGGTTTGGAGTTTTGTTTTAGTATACCTTAAGGGGCCAACAACCTCATATGTTAACTTATCGTTTTCAAATTTTGACTCCAAACCATATACATTTACTGAAATATTATTTAACTCCTCAAACTTTGTTATATCCCTTAATTTTACTGGAAAATCCATACCTGCTAAGTTTAACACTGTAGAATAATGTGGGTATGAGTGAAGATCTGACGTCGCAATCGCAGCAGGATACAGCGCCGACGTTATCGCCCAAGCAAAGCAACACTCGTCCTGATTGTAGACATTAACTACAGCTCGTTTATTTTGGATAAATGTTGGTAACTTAACATAGGACGATCCGGCCAGTGGTGAAAACTTGTTGATATTTACTTCTAGATAGAGAATTTTATCCAGAGCCCATCCTACAATGAAAAAAAAAATCAATAAATTTTACGACATTTAAAAAAAATTACTATAAAAACAATATTAAATATTAAATAACACTTAATTTAATACCTGAATCTTTTCCGGAATTCCATCGACTTGTTTTCATGGCCTCGAGAAGAAACGGTAGATATCATCAAGGTCACTTGCCTTGTCACCACCTCGTTGCACGTATTAAATGACTTGTCATCACAAACATCTTTTAAGTCCTAGAATTCCTAATCACAATACCCGCTCCTTTATTGACTGAAAAAATAATGTAGTCGATATGCTCACTGCGCAGATATAGGTAGGATTCTATACGATTTTAAATGCACTTTGAATCCGTTGCACACCTTGAGATACTGGAACACAACATCGACTACGATGTTGAAGCGTTCTTTGATGTGCCATCATATGATTTTGCGGTACTGACACATTACACAAATCACAGAATTGCATGTGTGGCGTAGGTGGTGATCCGGATAACCTACATCTTTTACTCGGTCCAGCCATATTCACATCAACAAATCGATATGAACAAGATTCTCTCATATGACGAGTCAAAGAATAGACGCGAGTAAACATTGCTTGACACTTTTCACACACGTACTGAGCCATTTTCTTAGTTACACTTTTTACTCACTAACTGAACAAACAAATTATTTATTGACACCAACGTTTGGTTAATAATGCAGCGCAAACAGGAATACGTGTATTTATATGACGCTCTACCGTATCCTCTAGCCAAGGTTAAATTTTATACACACACCTGCACTATTAAACTCAAGGTCAAATTTGTATAAGCACACCTGCACCTCAAGGACAAATATCATAATGCACATCTGGCCATTCAAGGTTATATGACGTATTGCACTCGTGGCCATTCAAGGTCATATGACGTCATTTTTTGGAGTGGAGGTGGTTTCAAATTTGTTAATCTACATTTTTAAGTGAGTGTTTCAAATTACCCAATGCTAAGTATCTTAGGGGTTACAAGCTAATCTTCTCTTTTACAGGAATTGCTTTTCGAAATGTTGTATTTTTCTTCATAATTTTTGGACCGATTAAAGTTATGATTTCTTCAAAATTACTAGGCGACATTCTACAGAATGTATGAAAGTGGAGGTTTTCAACATTAAGGTCACTAAATAAATTATTTTTACTGTATTTGCCTCAATTTTTGAATACCGATGTAACCCACCACCGTCTTTTCTTTCTCAATTTTGTTTTATTTTTATTTAATAAAGAATAAATTACATTAAAAGCCGCACAGTATTTTAGCAAATGAATAAAGTGTATGTGGAAATGTGGACGGTCAACTAAACAAAGGCACAAGTACAGCAAGGTTTTAAAGTACAAGTAGAAGCCCAAGTACAAGTACGAACACGAGTAGTCTGGACCCACCTTAACATTGTAAATTTATTTTTATTCTGGGAATGTAGTAGTTTCCGTCACTATTAACAATAAAAGGAAGAACTGTTCTTAAAATTGTATTATCTCTAATTAGTATTTTGTGACCATCATAGTCTGATGGTGAGAACTGGTTAACTGGTAGTGTTTGATTTTTATTTTTTAAGTATCCGTCCTGTAACTTTCAGTTAACACCTAAATTTCGAAGATCTCAAAAGCTTATTAAACCATCAAATAATCTATAAGCATCAGACAAAGTAAATATTATTTTTTCATTGGATCCAAATTCTTTAATGACAGGAATATGGGCTTCATATTTTTCTGTTGTTCGCCATAAGTTTTAATTATAATGGGTTAGATAACGATATGTTCAGAAAAATGTTTTTCTGCAAGTATTGGTTTCATCGAGACTTCCTAAGTCTAATAAAAATCTGGGAGGTCGGTTAAAACCTGAAATCTGAATGTAAGGCCATTTTCCTTTGTCATTATGATTTGATTCTAAGTTAGATCCATTTAAAAGGCAATTTTCTGAAAATTTAACTTATCACTAATTCAATTCAACTAACTCACTCTTTGGATCTCGAGTAGATGGTTTTCATCGAAATTGGTTTGATATTGAATATCTTAAATATAATTGTCGTCTTCAGTGTTATTAATTTGTTCTGTCTCAGTATTATTTATATTATATAATTCTTCAGAGACAGTCGTTGGCCTAGATTGTGGATGAAAATAATTTGGAAAGATGAACTAGGGTTCTACAATATTTGTTTGGTTAATACTGACATTGGACTTGAAAATTTGGTCTAGGTAAAGCTTAAAAGTTTGATCTAAATAAATTTTGTGGTACTTAATTAAAATTGTTTTATTTTGGAATATGCGGTAATACATTATTTAAATTTCAAATGTTTTCTTCCATCTTGAGTCATGGAAAGAAAACTTTCATTCTCTAACAGGTACTGCATGGCCTGTTCTAAATTGTTAGGTTGTTTTAATCTTATTGCCATTTGTATTTGGAAAGGTAAATATGTTTGAAAGTATTTCGGGTTGACTTAAATTAGCATTATCATTAATTGATAAAAAAATTAAACTTCTTAAATATTGACACCTCATGCCAAAACTATAAGATTTTCTTTAGCCTGTGGTTTAATTTGGTGTAGTTCTTCTAATAAACAAGTAAATGAACGTTGATCAGAAAATGAAATTTTTAAAATATCTTTATTTTGATTCCATGTAGTTAACTTAGCACGGCTCGAAATAATAGTTAATGCTTTGGCTTTTAATTTACCAGTAATAGCACGAAATATTAATTTACTAAGTACTGCATTATTTGATTCACATGGTTCACCATTAAAAGTAAAGATAATATCGAGAAAGAAGCGAACTTCAGTATAATTTACTTCTGCCATATATTCTGATTGACTAATATTTTGCGATAAATCAATTCAAAATAATTTACTTAATAATTTTTAAATTTTAAGATCTACGTCATATTCAAATTCCGATTCAGAACTTAAATTTTGCAGTTTTCTAATCTTTAGTCTATGCTTGCGGAGATAAATTGTTAATTTAATTTAAAGTCAGTCATTAGGGACCCAATTAGACGTTAAATGAATGTAAATAATTAAAAAATAAAGTTTGATAATAATAATAATAATAATAATACTTCTTTATTTCAAATTATAATTAACAAATTAACATAAAATGAAATGACGTCAATAAAATAGCACTGTGGCTACCATTCCTTATCTAAAAAGTCTTTTAGGCTATATGGTTCAGTCTCTATTAACACTTTTTTTAATGTCTTTTTCCACTTTGACACACTATTAATAGACTTCATTGTATTTGGTAAACCATTAAACAGCTTAATACACATATAATAAGGACTTTTTTCTGTAATAGTTAGCCGATGTTGTGGATATATCAAGTTATTTGTCCTCGTATTAGTTATATTTACGGATTCAAACTTATCTCTATTTTTAAACAAAAACATCAGACACTCAAAGATATAAACAGCATATACTGTCAATACATTTAATTTTTTAAATATTCCTATACAAGAGTCCAAGGAATTAATTTTATTAATTGTTCTTATTACTCTTGTGTTTTTCAGTGTTCTGTAATACACAAACAGAAGCACTCCTGATTATCCCTAAGGATCTCTTCTATACGGTCAATGCTATTTCCGATCGATTGTACGTTTTGGTGTATTATGCAGAATTATTTTGGGACGGAGATTTTTCATTTCAAAAAAGGGTTGGTTTCTAAGTGGTTACTTTTTAATTTTTACTGTCTCTGTATTTTGGGATTTTTCCCAAAAACGGAAAAAATTTCGGATCTCGGGTATTTTGCGTCTTTTAATTTTAAACTTTTCAATTGGGGGCAGTCTAACTGTGTGCTTTCAGGACAATGTTTGCCTTCGTGCTTTCCACACACTTGTGGCAACAAAATTTTTCCTTTGCAGTACTTTGCTATAAGGGCCAAATAAACAACATTTATAGACATGGCAATATCATTTAAAATTCCCGATAAAACTTTGGTCAAGTCAAAAGTCACATTTTTTAGTTTTCATAAGCCATTTAAAAATGAGGCTATTAGTTTGAAATATCCAATTTTCCCCCATTTTTTTTTCTGCACTCTTTTTTTGTTACAAATTTTAATTTTTTTTGCAATCATCAAAAAAGTTTTTTATATTGGGGTTTTTCCCCTTATTTAAAATTTTGCAAAAAATTTTTCACCCGTTTTTTCCCGTAAACATTATCATAGGATCCCCTATTTTTTTAGCCCCTTTGATTTTAAAAAACCTTTTTTTATTTGGCTTTTCCCTTTGTTTTGTTTGTTGTTTTACATTCGACACCCTTTAAGGGCCCCCTTTTTTAGTGTTTTTATATTTTTAAATGTTTCGGGAAAAGTTAATGGAAAAAAGATTTTGTTTTAATTTTTAAAAACTTTCCCCTTTAAACATTTTCATTGGTTATTCTTTTCTATGGTTTTCAAATTTTCTTTTTTTGTGGTTGGGGTTTTTCCCAAATTTTTAATTTCTCGTATTTTTTTGTTTCCGTTTATTCTGCCTTACCATACCTTTTATGTTTTTACTGGTTAAAAGTATTGGTTTTTGGTGTCTCCCAACCCCCTTTTTAACGCTGTCCAATAAAGTAGTTTTTGGCAGTAACTTGCTTGTAGTAACGTTTTTTTTTGTGAATTTAACAGCCAATTCCAAATTTTTCTTTTCAACTTGTCCAATTTTGGTAGGCGAGTTTTTTAAACCCCCTTTTGGGAGAATAAAGGGGTTCAAATTCCCCAACTTTTTTTTTTTCCATGTTTATCCTCTGAAAAGCCCTGTATAATTTTCCCGAGAATTTTTGCAACTTCCAAAAAGATCTGATGTGGGCTGTTTCGCCCGACGACCCAAATTTTCCCCTTTTTTAGTATTTAGAATTTTTTCCCTTCCTTTACATCCTTGTTTTTTTCCTTACGGATTTTATCT
>JAHBCN010009846.1:0-33766 GCA_019359885.1 Listronotus oregonensis
AAACCTTATTTTTAAGTCTTAAATTGTACATAGTATATAAGATAAGAATAAAAAAGTTCAGAAAATTTTTTTTTTCAACTTTGGGGGAAGGTGTAATGGATTCATGGTTGAAACAAAATAAAGAAAATTTGAAAGGTTAGTCACTAGTACTTGTTAGGTCATCAATCCAATGCAGTATCTAAAGCAATTGACCGTGAAGGTTAACAGTATGTTATTATTTAAATATTAGTTTATATAACAAACTATATATTATTTAAATTGTATATTAAAGGATGTTTGTTTAATGTTTAAATATACATATAAAAATAATTGTTTAACAAAAAAAATTGATACATTAGATGCAGTAAAGATAAGAGTTACTAAAACCCAAAAGAGACATTTATACTATTTTTTTTTTTTATATTAGAGTATGTTTTATAAAGTCTTGTTTGACTTTGACGTAAGATACTAAACCCCCAAGTAAAAGAACCGTTTATTGCTGGATTAAGGCTACAATCCTGGCCCGCTCGCTCTCTGTCAGCCCAACGATTATTTTTTTGGGGTTATAAAAAATCCAAAATTTTGGTTTTCGGGATGACGGTAGAATTTGATAATTGGTGAAAATTTAACGTTTTTCAAACAATTATCCGTTTTAAACAATGTTCAAGAAGTTTCTATGACGCTTAGGAATTGTTTGGAATGTCGGGATTGTTTGAACCCCGTTTATTCTTTAATTTATTTTTTTTTTTTTTGTTTTTATTAATTTTTTTATGAAAAAATTTTTTTTGTTTTTATTGGGTTCCCCTGAATAAACAATTTTATTATTGTTTTTTTTAAAAAAAACTCAAAAAGAATAGTGAGTTTTATTTCCTCTGGTAAATAATTATGAAAACATGAAATAGGAGTAATCCCAACCCTCCGGGTTACAAAGATGAGGATTGAACGAAAGCGCCGGCCCCCGGTTGGTCGGCGAATTCGGCCAGTGCAGGGTAACAAAAACGTCCGGTCCATTGCTAAACCGGTGCCCCGTCTGTATTTATGACAACACATTTTGTACACAACACACTTTGTGTATGGGGTTACTCAACGACTAGACAGGCCGCTTTTTTAATTCTACCTGTAATTTTATTGAAAAAAACTGAAATAGCCAACTTATAATTTTTTTCTCTAAAACCAATAATGATGATTAAAAACAATTCAACATTAAATTAAACTGATACGGGTCATTTTAATCTATTTTTAAATGCAATACCTTTTTTATATGTGATTATCCAATTACTTTTATATCTTTTAATGTACATTGATACATTAAAAACAACATTAATTATTTCTCCTTTAAATTAAGAAAAATATATGTTTGTTTACCGTGCTATTAATAACACTCCTGACAGATTGATGCAAACATATTCATCTAAGCCCTTTTTTTTGGGGATTGTCTTTTGACAAGAAAAAAATTGGTTTGAAAATTGTTTATATTTTTACGATTTTAAAAGATAAACAAAAAATATTTATAAGAAGACCAGCTACGCATTGTAAAATTATTTTGCAAAATGGAGTAATTGAGAAATACCCCAATTTTTTTTAAGGAATTTGAAAGGATTTTATGGTTCAATTGAATTAGGATTATTTAAGAAACAAAAACTGTTTAAGATAGAAAAAAATATATAAGAAAACCATGGACTACAATTTTATTGTGGGTCTTTAACTGGGCAAGATACCTTTGGGGAATTTCTTTGGGTTTTTTTAAATATAAATATTTATAAAAAATTTTAAAAATATATATATATATATATATATATATATATATATATATATATATATATATATATATATATATATATATATATATATATATATATTTAAAAAGGGGTAGTAAGGGCCCCAAAAATAAACATAAAAGTCTATACAATTTGGGCCGTAACCTTCTTTCCCCAATTACACGTTTTTAAAATTTTTTTATTTAATTTTTTATTTTTTAAAAAAAATTATTTACCTTAGGTTCACAAAATTTTTTAAAAATAATTTTATTAAAATTATAATATTATTGTTTAATTATACATTTAATTTTTTTTTAAATTTTCCATAATAAAATCAGATGCGTCATAATTTTTTAAATCCAAATATCTTGAAAATGTTTGCTAATATTAACTTTTAACAGGTATAACTTTTTGACATAAAAATAACAAAGCAATTATTTAATTTACTTTAAAATGTTATACCGCCGTACCAAAAAGTAATGATTGTTCAAAATCAAAAGTCAAAAAAAAGTGAGGGCCCCTACAAGTAAGACCCCCACCAATATTAGGTTCAATTGTCATACCAAAAACCTTGATACAAATTTACTCTAATATATACATTATTATAGATTTTATTAAAAATAGAAAACTAAATATAAACCCTTTTAAAACCCCTATTTTGGGAAAAAAGGCCTTGGGGGCCCAAAAAAAAAAAATTTTATATATAAATATATATATATATATATATATATATATATATATATATATATATATATTATATATATATATATATTATATATAATATTATATTATATTATATTTTTAATTTTTTATATATATATATATATATATATATATATATTATATATATATATATATATATATATATATATATATATATATATATATATATAATATAATATATATATATATATATATATATATAATATATATATATATATATATATATTATATATATTATATATATATATATATATATTTTATATATATATTTTTTTTTCTATAAGGGGTCCCATAGGTGGGAATAGGGGGTTTGGAAACCACGAAATAGAAAATCGGTTAAATGGGAAAATTTTGGAAAATTTTTTAGTGTAAGAAAAATTTTTTTAAATCTGAAAAAGTTTTTATAACAATTTTTTTGTAGAATATGAGAGTAGTAATTTTATATTTTCAGTTTGGGTTTAAGAATCATCATCAACTTTACTTTTTCATATGGGCCCCATATTGGTTTTTTTCCCGCCAAATAGTGCTTTTATTCTGGTTTCAACAGTGTATAAATGTTATAGTTTAGGAGTTTATAACCTCATCTACTTCAAAAAACAAAATTTTCTCAGTTCCTGATTGGGAACGTCTTTTTTGATGATTCTAAAAAACCCAAACGTAAAAAATAAAATTGACTACTCGGTTATATTTACCAAAAAAAATTTCTTTTGAAGAAGTTTTACAGATTTAAAAAAATTTTTACTTATAAAAAATATGGCCGATTTTCGAAAATGCAGGTTTTAGGTTTTTTCAAAATTTCTCAAAAACCTGAATAGACAAAACCACGTAGTAAACGGGATTAACTTACTAACATAATTGTCCAAAACTTTTCCCATTTAACCTATTTTCTATCTATTGTGGTTTCCAAGATCCCCATATTTTCCCCCACCAATTTGGGACACACTATATATATATATATATATATATATATATATATATATATATATATATATATATATATATATATATATATATATATATATATATATATATATATATATATAAATTTAAAAAAAAATTGCCTTTTTTTTTGAAGTTTTTTAAATTTTTTTAATTTTGTGTAGTATTCCATAAAAAAACCCTTTTTTAAATTTTTTTTTTTTTAACTTTTAGAGCCTATTTTTTTCCCCCAAAATATATATTTTTTTTTAAATTTTTTTTTTTACTCATATAAAGTAAAAATTTTTATCCTTGCTTGAGAAGGTAAAAAAAAGGGGCCAAAAATAGAGATAGCTAGTGCTCGAAATTTTTTAATAGAGCCAAGCAGTCGCCCCAAATTGAAATAAATTTACCAGAAACGGAACGGGTTGGAAAAAATAGACCGGATCAATTTTATTTTTTTTCGGGGGTAAATTTTTTTAAAAAAGAAATTTGGATTTTTTTCCCGACAAATAAACTAAATTACCTGGCCTCCAGTCTATTTAAAACCCATTTAGATAGACAGCAATTTTCTCCATATGATAAAACTGCAACTATATCACTAAAGATAAAATTAGTAACCATGTTTTAATAGATGTTTTAAAAAAATTTTAAAAACAAGAATATTTTATTTTGAAAATTTGGGGTTTGTGCTTACTTTACTTTATTTTTTTATGCATTTAACCGACCATAAATTTTTAAAGAAATTATAAAAATTTTTTTAACAAGTATTAATATAAGTACTATTTAAAAAAAATGGAAAAGTTATTGGGTGTAGTTTGGAATCCACGTTAAGCTGATAGCACAGGAATTAAAGCATTTTGGCTCTTAATTTTTTCGTCGCACATGGATTTACCTAAAATTTTCACAAAAGGTAGAGAATACCCAAAAAAATCAAAGTTTATATCATGCCAAGTGGCATTTTATCCTGGGGTGGTTGCCACCCCATCTTGGGGAAAAAACCTACTAATTTTTTATATAAATTTTAAACTTTTGCTTTGACCTTGTATCTTGGCATTTTTAAAAAACAGTTGGCAACCAATTTAATTTCTTATTTAATAAATATTTATTAAAACTGTTATACAAAATATTTAATGAAAAAAATCGGGTTTTTTATTCAACATTTGGGGTTTAATTTGAAATAGTTTTTTCCCCAAAAAAAAAAAAAACAGAAGATACATTTATACGAATTGCTTTTTTTTCTTTGAAAGTAATGGCATTGGGCCAAAAAGGGTCTGTGGTCTAAGGATATTGTGAAATATTATTATCAAGTAGGTTAAAAAAAATTTAAATTTTTTTGGGTTTTATATTAAAAGCCCCTTTTGGGTTTTAAAAATTTTGTTTTTGCCATTGTATCATGATTTAAAATTTTAATTTCATAAAAGGGATTTTTTAAAAAAATTTAAAATTTTTAAAACTTTTTTTTTTCCCCAAAAAAATTTTTAAAAATATAAAGAAATTTGAAAGGTTTTTTTAAAAAAGGTTTTTTTAAAAAATATAAAATAAAGATAAATCCCCTTTTTATATTTTTTAAAAGCAATAATTTTTTTAAAAAGAAAAAAAAAAATCAACCATTATTCTTATTTTTCTTGTTTTAAAATATAATTTAGAAGTTTTAACTCCCCAGTGTAGTTCACCCGTAAAACGGCTCTTAATAATAATTTAATAAAACTTAAATATAGGGCTCATAAAAGTGTCTTTTATCTAATTGAAAAAAAAAGGAAATATCTCAAAAAGTATTTTTACGATATATTTTTTTAAATATTGCAAGATAAATTAAAGTATTAGAAAATTAAAAACAAAACCCTTAATGTTTTAAATATTTTGTTATAAAGATATTAATTTTTAAAAGTAACATATGTCTGTTTTCTAATTAAAAAAAAGTGAACACTATTTAATTTCTTAAGCCACGTGTAATTCTTTTTTCTGAAGGCAAGCCAGGTTTTAAAGAGATATCTCTTTCACAAGACCCCCAAAAATCTTTTTTTGGGGCGCCAAAAAAAGTGTTAGTTTAATGCCTCAAAAAAAGTCATGTTTCCCCCGTCGCGAAAAAAAGCGAATGCCCCATCCCCCTTCATATGAGCGGCCAAGTTCTCAAAACAAAGAGTCGTTTAATCTAGTTTTTTGGGCTTTTGAGAATAACCTCAACTGGCACAAACAATTTCATCCATAGCTTCGGCAGCTTCCCCAAAAAATTGGGGTTTCCCCTTTCGAGCCAAAAAAAAATTTTTCTTCTTCCAATCTGTACACTCTTTTTTTTTCCCAAATCAGACCCCTTTTGGAATATTGTTCTCATGTCTGGGGAATGGCGTCCCCTACAACACTTAGCATTCTGGACTCCATTCAAAAAAAAAACTGTTCGTCTTATTAATGATCCAACGCCACAGAAAGGCTTCCTCTTCTTGCCCATCGTCGAGTTTGGGGCTTTTTGCTCTTCTATGGTATTTTCACGGGGTTTTGCCGAGGAATTGGCCAGTATTATTCCTTCTCTGGCAGCTCCCAACAAAAACGTAGTGCAACTTTTTTTCATCCTTTTACAGTTCAGTTAGAGAGGCCCCGAACTTTCCGCTTTCTTCGTTCCTTTATTCCTAGAGTTTCAAGACTATGGAACCTGCTGCCCGGGAAAAATTTTTTCCCTTTTGCCCCAATCTCAAAAATTTAAGTCCCGTGTGAACAAACTCCCTCTCACCACACTGAAGACACCCACGGTACGTTAGTACTTAGGCATTAGCCTTCGTGGACTGTCCCAAGATAAAAAAAAAATTTTTTTTACGTATTCGCCCTCAAAGAAGGTTTATTTTAGGATTAGGTGGGTCTAAAAAGTGTTAAATAGTGTAAAATATTATTGAATAACGAACAGTTTTCTGTATAATCTCCTGCAAAAATAATATTTTTAAGCATTGCAAAACTATAACTTATATAGTCCAGGGAATGAAGCACTTTGGTTAGCAATTTTTTCGACCATTTTCGATTTACTTGAAATTCTGACAGTAGGTAGAAAATAGACCAAAGATTAAAATATCAATCATGCCTAGAGGCGCTTTTATCCTGGTAGTGGTGCCACCTGATCTTTTGGGTGGAAGGGTATTATACCCACTCACTTTAAAACTTTAAACCTATCTTTTGGGTGGAAATTTTTTATTATATTTTGACCACAGGAATCGATAGTAAAAGTAATTTTAAGTACCTTTTTAATTGATTTTTCGCGAATCAGTGGAAAAATATGCATTTTATTAAAAAAAACTGAAAGACCAAAATTGTAGCTTATAAAAAATCATAAAAAAGTTTTTTTTTATAATTCCTATACGACTATTGTTTTAACTCCTCGGAAACAAAACTGTTTTTTTTTGGAAAAAAACGGGTTTTTTTTCCGGTTTTTTCCAAAGAATCAGAAAAAACCCAAAATATGAAAAAATTCTAGTTCCAATAATAATTTAATCTTTATTAACAAAAAGTTTACAAAAGTGTACAAAACATTATTAAACACTGTAAAATAAGTAAAGCATCACATAAACAACAATCTAAAAATGTAAAAACAAAGTCATAATAATTAAAAACGTAATGAAACACGTAAACACACCTAAAACTTATTTAAATTTTTCGTTATCACCCTCAGAACTCTCACAAAACTTTCTTTGTCGAAATATATTGTCGAATAACATTGGCAGGTTGGCAAATGACTAGAAATTTATATAAACCGATACAAAAAATATTACTAAAAAATATTCACCAAACATCACCTACAAGGTTTATTATTGTTACTAAGCAAAGCCGTAGCCAGGAATAATTTTTGGGGGGGGTTAGACTTTTGTGTCAGACACGTCAATTTTGATTCTAGGGGGACGTTTTTTTATCTACAGCCGTACCATACAGGGTGGTTCAAAAATAAGATATTGCATGACACTTAAGTTTTTTGAATGAAAACCCCCATTTTTAAAAATTTTTAGATTCTCTATAACGTTTTTAGTAACTTTTGTTAATAAAGTTTATACCTATATTTAAATGTGAAGCTATTTAATTGTATATTAAAATTTGACCAACTTAACTTAATATTGATAATAATCGATTGCACGGCAAAATATAATAATCATGGATGCCATCAAGAACATTTAGCATCAGTCAGTGTCACCGTATGTCAAAGGAAAACTTTGTCTTTGATTTCAAATTGTTAACTAACCTAGTTGTGATAAATATTGAACAATGATTTATTCAGTTCAAGAAGGGGTAAAAATATTAAAACTGTATTACCAAAAGTATGTGGTTAATTAATGAGAAAATTTGAAGAAACTAGATCTGTGTCTAATATTCGCCGTTATCGCCATTAAAAAAATCGATTAGTTGGAACGCGTAGTACTTGACAACACCCAAAGCACTTGTGGACAGGCAATTAATTAGAATGAAGACGATTTTAATAGAAGGTTGGAGTTTTGCGAATTAATGTCCCAACTTTTAATCAACAAAGCAAATCTGTTATTTAATATTTGTTTCTCGGATGAGTGTACGTTCTATTTACATGGTGTGGTAAATAGACATAATTGTCGATATTGAAGTGACTTGAATCTACATTTGTTTCGAGAAGTACACCGCAATATCCTGAAAAATAAAATGTGTGGGCCGGCATTTTCGTAAATCATTTGTAGGACCTTTCCTTATTCCTAGAATCTTAACGGGCAAGACGTACTTGGACATGTTAGAAAATACAATAGAGCCACGAATTACCGAAATAATAAAAAATGACGTTAATTATAATGAAAATGATATTCATTTTCAACAAGATGGTGCACCACCGCACTATGTAGCTTCAGTACGACAGTTTTTCGACACCCATTTCCCGAATCAGTGGATCGGCAGACGAGGCCCCATTGAGTTGCGGACGTAAGTCCTTTAGATTATCTTCTTTGGGGGTATTTAAAAAGTAAAGTTTTTAGTACGAAGCCAGCTTTCATTCAAGATCTTCGGGAGCGGATTACGGCTGAACGTAGACAAATAACCATACATGCTTGAAAATGTGAGAAATAGATTCGAAGAAAATCTTTATTATTGCATAGAGGTAGATGGACACCACTTTTAGCACTTATTACCACATTGACCTACTTCTTTATAGAAAATTAATTTTTACTTTACCTTTAATTTGCGTATGACTGTAGGTTTCTTTTTGTTTTTTTCATACTCGGAGAGTTGTTTTTAATTTTAAAGTAAAGTTTCGTTACTATGGGAACTATTTGATTATTATTTTTACGATATATTTCCTTATTATCACTAATTCTGGAATTTTATTATAAACTCAAATAGCTTCAGGACGATTGAAGATAGGTATAAATTTTACTAACACAAGGTACTAAAAACTTTAAGGAGAATCTAAAAATTTTTAAAAAATTGGGATTTTCATTTAAAAATCTAAAGTATAACGCAATATCTTCTTTTTGAACCAGCCTGTATTGTACGGCTATAGATGAAGAGACTAGAATTTAAAATTGACGTGTCTGAGCGTTTTTTCCCTAATATACCAGGAGAGTCATAAATAGGGGTGCGACCTTTTTGTTGAGAGACCCTGTACAATACTAAAAGATAATGCAACTCAGATTGTAAAACCTCGGTCCTTACGCTGCAACCTACGATACTCTCGAACTAAAACTGAACATCGCTGTCCGCGCGCGTTTTTTACTAAATGGGTACAGACAAAATTAAATTGGTAAGCTGGTTTACTAGGTGTTTTGTTTTCCCCCTCAAGACCTAGCAATATCAAAATTATACACTATAGTAGTAGTATTTTGTATTTATAGTTTTTTTCTTTTGTAAAAATTTGGGGGGGGTTCTGACCCCCTGACCCCCCCCACTGGCTACGGCCTTGTTACTAAGTACACTAAAAAAAAACTGAATTTTTCCTAATAGATCGTTTTTTTTTGGAAAAAATCGTTTTTTCCTGGCTTTTTCCCGATTTGAAAAAAAACGGTTTTTTTAAACACTATATAGAACCAATACAGACCGACCTACGGTTTGGTAATGGTTAGCTTTTTTGCGTCAAATGCTAAATTTAAGAAATTTAAAGTCAAATAGCGGGAAAACTGTAAGCTTATAAAATCTTTTATAAAGTGTTTAAAAAAAAAACTTTCTTTAAAAAAGAAACAAGTCTGTAGGATAAAAATTGAGCGAGTAATGATAAAAATAACGTCGATCTTTACTTTTTTTACGAAAAAATCAGTGAGAGTAACTCCCTAATTACCACCGTTGCCCTTTTGCAATTTTTTGTATTTATGTATTATCAAAGGATCCTAGAATTTAAAATGCTTAATTTTGGAAAAATTAGTGCCTAAAGTAAAAGCCATGTTCTGCATTTTTCTTTTCTGCAATTTCGTAAAAAATGCGCTTTTCTTTAAAATAATAATAGTATCGAATTATAGCTTTTTTAATTGCAAATATATTTCTTTACCATTAATTATTCGTGCGATAAATATTTGCCGAGATATGGGCGTTTAAAACCTTTATTTACGAGCAAGTACTACCTTTTTCGAGCACTTTAAAAATTTGCTACGTTGGGTTGTCAAGTTTTTTCATGAAGTCAAATTGTACTTGCAAGAATATGCGTTATTAAGTTTAATTTTCACTTAACATAAATAATTTAAAAATGGCATATTTTTGAAGATATCAATGCGGGCCATTCTCTGAAAAAAATTGCCACTTTTACCTCTTATAACTACTCCCTGTACCTACTAAGGTGATCGCAACGCCTGCGTGAGATTGTAACTATTGGAAATGGAATAAACACAATGGAGAAATTTCATCACCGATAACGGCCAAAACCCGGCTTCATATCTTGGACCTTGTTAGTTGTCTCAAAGTAACTGTATCTAAAAAAAAACTTCAAGCATATACCTACTAGAGGCCTGCCTAGTCTAATCCCTTTCTCTCTCGTTTCGCGTGCGGATTAGTCAGCAAAGAGGAGTATATACCCCGTAAGCTTAAAGATGACCGTTAAACACCGGAAAAGTTTATTTAAAACCAATGTTTAATAGTATAATAAAATAACATAGCGGGAATAAATACCCCGGTTTATCTTATAAATTAGTAGTGCAAACAAAGAAATAAAAACACTTTTAGCATTTTCCGCTTTTAAAGTCTCTACAATAGATTTGTTTTTTTGGCGTCGCGACTAAAGCCATATTCAATTAGAAGTCGAGCTAATTCTTCCATTAGCTAAGAAATATTGACCTTAGCTCATCGCATTTTACAGGATTTAATCTTTTACTTTCCTGAGATATAGACTATTGAATAAAATGTTACCTAAAATAAAATTAGATAAGTCTGCGGTTTTCCTAAATTAATAACTTTTTGAGTAATAGGCGACAATATTATTTGTAAAATTATTTGAAATCTTGCCCGTTTTTACCACGCTTTAATTAGCTTTATCCTGAATGCATTTATGTAACGGAATCTTTCAACTTAATTTTCACCAATTTTAAGAAGTCTAATTAACTTAAAAATTTGTATAGGGGTCAAGAGCCGATAACAATACAATAATTTTATAACTTCGTTCTACTGTTCTAACTAGGATCATTAAAATAAAAGAAAATAACACTATCTCAAAATGACAACAATGACAAATTTTGATGTTATTTTGGGAGTTTTTAAACACGCTTTTATTAGCTTCACCTGTTTGTTTCTCTATAACAAAATCTTCCAACTTAATTTGCACACATTTTAAGAAGTCTGATTAACTTTAAAATTTGTACAGGGGTCACAAAACTTAATTTACACCAATTTCAAGGAGTCTAATTAACTTAAAATTTTTATGAACGTCAAGACCCGATGATAATACAATTATTTCATAACTTCGCTTTACTTTTCTGACCAGGATCATCAGAATAAAAAAAAATATTTTTCACAAAATGAAAATACTTGCTCATTCGCCAGTTTTAATGTTATTTTGGAAGTTTTTTACCACGCCTTTATTAGTTTCACCTGCATGTATCTATGTAACGAAATATTTCAACTTAATTTCCACCAATTTTAAGAAGTCTGATTAACTTGAAAATTTGTATGGGGGTCAAGAGCTGATAACAATACAATAATTTCATAACTTCGTTCTACGGTTCTGACTAGGATCATCGGAATAAAAAAATAACACTTCCTCAAAATGACAAAACTTGCGCTTTCGCCAATGTTAATATTATTTTGGAAGTTTTTTTACACGCTTTAATTAGCTTTACCTGAATGTATCTATGCAATGGAATATTTCAACCTAATTTTCACCAGTTTTAAGAAGTCCGATTAACTTGAAAATTTGAATAGGGGTCAAGAGCCGATAACAATACAATAATTTCATAACTACGTTCTACGGTTCTGACTAGGATCATCGGAATAAAAAGAATTACACTTCCTCAAAATGACAAAACTTGCGCATTCGCCAATGTTAATATTATTTTGGGAGTTTTTTAACACGCTTTAATTAGCTTTACCTGAATGTATCTATGCAATGGAATCTTTCAACCTAATTTTCACCAGTTTTAAGAAGTCCGATTAACTTGAAAATTTGAATAGGGGTCAAGAGCCGATAACAATACAATAATTTCATAACTTCGTTCTACGGTTCTGACTAGGATCATCAGAATAAAAAAAATAACACTTCCTCAAAATGACAAAACTTGCGCATTCACCAATGTTAATATTATTTTGGGAGTTTTTAAACACGCTTTAATTAGCTTTACCTGAATGTATCTATGCAATGGAATCTTTCAACCTAATTTTCACCAGTTTTAAGAAGTCCGATTAACTTGAAAATTTGAATAGGGGTCAAGAGCCGATAACAATACAATAATTTCATAACTTCGTTCTACGGTTCTGACTAGGATCATCGGAATAAAAAAATTACACTTCCTCAAAATGACAAAACTTCGCATTCGCCAATGTTAATATTATTTTGGGAGTTTTTTAACACGCTTTAATTAGCTTTACCTGAATGTATCTATGCAATGGAATCTTTCAACCTAATTTTCACCAGTTTTAAGAAGTCCGTTTAACTTGAAAATTTGAATAGGGGTCAAGAGCCGATAACAATACAATAATTTCATAACTACGTTCTACGGTTCTGACTAGGATCATCGGAATAAAAAAATTACACTTCCTCAAAATGACAAAACTTGCGCATTCGCCAATGTTAATATTATTTTGGGAGTTTTTTAACACGCTTTAATTAGCTTTACCTGAATGTATCTATGCAATGGAATCTTTCAACCTAATTTTCACCAGTTTTAAGAAGTCCGATTAACTTGAAAATTTGAATAGGGGTCAAGAGCCGATAACAATACGATAATTTCATAACTTCGTTCTACGGTTCTGACTAGGATCATCGGAATAAAAAGAATTACACTTCCTCAAAATGACAAAACTTGCGCATTCGCCAATGTTAATATTATTTTGGGAGTTTTTTAACACGCTTTAATTAGCTTTACCTGAATGTATCTATGCAATGGAATCTTTCAACCTAATTTTCACCAGTTTTAAGAAGTCCGTTTAACTTGAAAATTTGAATAGGGGTCAAGAGCCGATAACAATACAATAATTTCATAACTTCGTTCTACGGTTCTGACTAGGATCATCGGAATAAAAAAATTACACTTCCTCAAAATGACAAAACTTGCGCATTCGCCAATGTTAATATTATTTTGGGAGTTTTTTAACACGCTTTAATTAGCTTTACCTGAATGTATCTATGCAATGGAATCTTCAACCTAATTTTCACCAGTTTTAAGAAGTCCGTTTAACTTGAAAATTTGAATAGGGGTCAAGAGCCGATAACAATACAATAATTTCATAACTTCGTTCTACGGTTCTGACTAGGATCATCGGAATAAAAAGAATTACACTTCCTCAAAATGACAAAACTTGCGCATTCGCCAATGTTAATATTATTTTGGGAGTTTTTTAACACGCTTTAATTAGCTTTACCTGAATGTATCTATGCAATGGAATCTTTCAACCTAATTTTCACCAGTTTTAAGAAGTCCGATTAACTTGAAAATTTGAATAGGGGTCAAGAGCCGATAACAATACAATAATTTCATAACTACGTTCTACGGTTCTGACTAGGATCATCGGAATAAAAAATACCACTTCCTCAAATATCAAAACTTGGCATTCACCAATGTTAATATTATTTTGGAGTTTTTAACACGCTTTAATTACTTTACCTGAATGTATCTATGTAATGGAATGTTTCAACCTAAATTTCACCAGTTTTAAGAAGTCCGATTAACTTGAAAATTTGTATAGTTGTCAAGAGCCGATAACAATACAATAATTTCATAACTTCGTTCTACGGTTCTGACTAGGATCATCGGAATAAAAAAAATTACACTTCCTCAAAATGACAAAACTTGCGCATTCGCCAATGTTAATATTATTTTGGGAGTTTTTTAACACGCTTTAATTAGCTTTACCTGAATGTATCTATGCAATGGAATCTTTCAACCTAATTCTCACCAGTTTTAAGAAGTCCGTTTAACTTGAAAATTTGAATAGGGGTCAAGAGCCGATAACAATACAATAATTTCATAACTTCGTTCTACTTCTGACTAGGATCATCAGAAAAAAAAAATAACACTTCCTCAAAATGACAAAACTTGCGCATTCACAATGTTAATATTATTTTGGGAGTTTTTTAACACCTTTAATTAGCTTTACCTGAATGTATCTATGCAATGGAATCTTTCAACCAATTTTCACCAGTTTAAGAAGTCGATTAACTTGAAAATTTGAATAGGGGTCAAGAGCCGATAACAATACAATAATTTCATAACTTCGTTCTACGGTTCTGACTAGGATCATCAGAATAAAAATAACACTTCCTCAAAATGACAAACTTGCGCATTCGCCAATGTTAATATTATTTTGGAGTTTTAACACGCTTTAATTAGCTTTACCTGAATGTATCTATGTAATGGAATTTTTCAACCTAATTTTCACCAATTGTAAGAAGTCCGATTAACTTGAAAATTTGAATAGGGGTCAAGAGCCGATAACAATACAATAATTTCATAACTTCGTTCTACGGTTCTGACTAGGATCATCAGAATAAAATAACACTTCCTCAAAATGACAAAACTTGCGCATTCGCCAATGTTAATATTATTTTGGGAGTTTTAACACCTTTAATTAGCTTTATCTGAATGTATCTATGTAATGGAATCTTTCAACCTAATTTTCACCAATTGTAAGTCCGATTAACTTGAAAATTTGAATAGGGTCAGACCGATAACAATACAATAATTTCATAACTTCGTTCTACGGTTCTGACTAGGATCATCAGAATAAAAATAACACTTCCTCAAAATGACAAAACTTGCGCATTCGCCAATGTTAATATTATTTTGGGAGTTTTTAACACGCTTTAATTAGCTTTACCTGAATGTATCTATGTAATGGAATTTTTCAACCTAATTTTCACCAATTTAAAAGTCCGATTAACTTGAAAATTTGAATAGGGGTCAAGAGCCGATAACAATACAATAATTTCATAACTTCGTTCTACGGTTCTGACGAGGATCATCAGAATAAAAAAAATAACACTTCCTCAAAATGACAAAACTTGCGCATTCGCCAATGTTAATATTATTTTGGGAGTTTTTTAACACGCTTTAATTAGCTTTACCTGAATGTATCTATGTAATGGAATTTTTCAACCTAATTTTCACCAATTGTAAGAAGTCCGATTAACTTGAAAATTTGAATAGGGGTCAAGAGCCGATAACAATACGATAATTTCATAACTTCGTTCTACGGTTCTGACTAGGATCATCAGAATAAAAAAAATAACACTTCCTCAAAATGACAAAACTTGCGCATTCGCCAATGTTAATATTATTTTGGGAGTTTTTTAACACGCTTTAATTAGCTTTACCTAAATGTATCTATGCAATGGAATCTTTCAACCTAATTTTCACCAGTTTTAAGAAGTCCGATTAACTTGAAAATTTGTATTGGGGTCAAGAGCCGATAACAATACAATAATTTATAACTTCGTTCTACGGTTCACTAGGATATCAGAATAAAAATAACACTCCTCAAAATGACAAAACTTGCGCATTCGCCAATGTTAATATTATTTTGGGAGTTTTTAACACGCTTTATTAGTTTACCTGAATGTATCTATGTAATGGAATTTTCAACTAATTTTCACCAATTTAAGAAGTCCGATTAACGAAAATTTGAATAGGGTCAAGAGCCGATAACAATACAATAATTTCATAACTTCGTTCTACGGTTCTGACTAGGATCATCAGAATAAAAAACACTTCTCAAAATGACAAAACTTGCGCATTCGCCAATGTTAATATTATTTTGGGAGTTTTTTAACACGCTTTAATTAGCTTTACCTGAATGTATCTATGTAATGGAATCTTTCAACCTAATTTTCACCAGTTTTAAGAAGTCCGATTAACTTGAAAATTTGTATAGGGGTCAAGAGCCGATAACAATACAATAATTTCATAACTTCGTTCTACGGTTCTGACTAGGATCATCAGAATAAAAAAAAACACTTCCTTAAAATGACAAAACTTGCGCATTCGCCAATGTTAATATTATTTTGGAAGTTTTTAACACGCTTTAATTAGCTTTACCTGAATGTATCTATGTAATGGAATCTTTCAACCTAATTTTCACCAGTTTTAAGAAGTCCGATTAACTTGAAAATTTGAATAGGGGTCAAGAGCCGATAACAATACAATAATTTCATAACTTCGTTCTACGGTTCTGACTAGATCATCGGAATAACATATTTTAAGCCAAATTATTATTAATAATTTGACTCACTTTTTAGACAAACTATTCCAAAAATTATGTACAGCGACTCGAAAACCTATAGAATATACCTGCATGGTTCTTTATTCAATTTTTTTTAAACATTGTATAATTGTTTTATGAAATTTATAAATTCTTTATTACTACAAGCTGTGAGCCGGAAAGATCGCAATTACAAGTTTTTTGAGCCCAAGCACACCATTTTGCAACAAATGGTAATAAAATTGACCGTCAACTTCTAGGTTGATAAACACATTTTTCCAAGTTTAAAGGTGGTTTTCACCCCTTTTCGAAAACCTAAGCAATAATTCTGTATTTTTTGGTTTCCGGTACCAAATACTACATCTGTACCAAGTTTCATCAACTTTGGAGAAAAATTTATTAGTTGGGAAAGATAGGAAAATAAGACAAATTGGCAAAATTATATTTTTGTGTCCAGCTATTAATTTTCAAATGAAAAAAAATTGACTTTTGTCAACTGTGCCATAGGCCTTTTCATCATGTGACAAGCGCAAGCGCAGTGCCATGTTGAAATAGCGGCAATTAAAAAAGTTTTTACTGTTTTGATCGACAATCTGGAATGAAAGTATTATCTCCCCAATTAAATCATTTACTGGAAAAAATCGTTGATGGTGCTTACTGATTTATAATTCGTTGAAGCCCATAATTTACGCAAATAAAAAGGACTTAAATATCATGGACGTCTTTAAAAAAGCAAAAAGAAGTGAGCTAATTGAGAGGTTAGGCATCATTCTGTTACTATACAAAAGTATTCATAATTTTATTCTAATTAGACCGACCACATATATACAATTGTTATATTGATTAAATTTTATTGTATTTAAATGATTTATAGCGTACCTATCACTCTTACATACTCCATAACAACACACTTCCTCAGTTCTTTTCGTACTAATACCATTATAATAATCGATTAAAAAAACCTATTTGCTAATTAAGGCATTTTTCTTTATTTTCGTATTTCTTTTCTTCAATAACTATACTTTCTTTAGTATTTTTTATTTAATTATGTGTTTACAGGCCCTTTAACATTCTTTTTTTCGTATTTGAAAAAATGCACAGCTGATACGACGTATGCGCACAAAAAAATTGTGATGAAAAGGCTATTAAGCCATACGGCCAGTGTTTCGCGTTGTTAAATTTGGGAATGGACTTAGCAATTATTAAAAGTTAACAACGGCCGATAAAGTATAATATTTTATCAAGTTTTTATTATCTTGTTATTATCTCTGTATCTATGCATCTATGTATTTATGTAACGGAAACTAATTTTCACCAATTTCAAAAAGTCTGATTTACTTAAAAATTTGTATAGGAAACAAGAGCCGATGACAATACAATTAATTTATAACTTTGTTCTAATGTCCTGACTAGGATCATCCGAATAAAAAATAAAATAAAATGACACTGTCTCAAAATGACAATACTTGCGCAATCGCTAATGCCAAAATAGCACAAAACGCTTTTCACTGAACTTCATGTTGGGTTATCTATGGGGTTTCCATTTTCCATATGGAATTTTGATGATGATATGAGCTTGACAAATATAAGATATACTAAAAATCTAGGCTCTTGATTAAGATTACTTTTGATGTTGTTTTGGGACTAAAAAATAAGAAAATAAATTATAGTTAAAAAAAAAAACTAAAAACACGCTTTAATACAGTTAATATAATTTACTATATTTTCATAATAACTCTTATTTTATAAATAGCTACCAATAAAATAATTGTAACATTTAATATCAAGCACCCCACGCTTTTTTACTATAATTAAAAATTATTTTCTTATTTTCTTTTTTGCTAAAAAAGGTGTTTTCCCAGTTTTTTTTTAAACTATAATTTATTTTACGGGAAACAAACCCCGCATCCCAAAAAAACAACGGGAATAAACATTCAAATAAAAAAAGTAGATCGATAAGTAAACTAAACAGCCTGAAAAGAAAAAAAAAGTCTGTGTAAATATGAGTGCCAATAATAGAACTTATGGTAAACCTTTTTTTCGAATGGGTTTTCCACATCAATTTAAGTAGGGTCAAACCGAACTGTCGACACTTGTAATACACATAAGCTTTTCAGAGAAATTTTCTTTTTAAGTTTTGTTCGTCGGCAGGAAAACAAGGCGAAAGCAGCAAAAAAGCAAATTTAACGACACATTTATCTAACCTGCTCTTTATATACAGGCTATCCGAGAAAATATGTGAATTATTTCTGGTGTTATAATATGTCGATTTTAATTAGCTATATCTAAAATAGGCAAGATTTAATTTTCTTTCTAAATGGTACTAAAATGTTTCCAATGCCACCCAAATGTTTTCTGTATACTTTGTTTGGCAAAGAGCACCTTAATAAGTTCTTGTTGGGTTACTAACTTAAAAAGTTTCTAAAAAATGAGACCACTTTGGTCCTGGTCCCGGGGTATAGCAAGCTGAGTCTGCTTGGTTCTAGCGTAAAATAAACATGAAACAATCAAAAGGTATCAGTGTAGTACTCCTGCAGGTTGTTCTACGCTTTATCAACCGGTAGGCTTTTTAGTTTCTTTTTAAATCATCTTAAAGATCATATATATTAATGATATTGTTTCATGTATAGGAAACTGTTCTGCTCACCTGTTTGCTGACGATATACTTTTTTATTTCGTATCTGCTAACTTACTTGAAAGGAAATGTTAATGAAACTTTGGACAACGTTTACAGATGGTGCAATACAAATGATTTAAAAATAATCGTAAACAAAACTAAATATATGATTTTGGGTAAGAAAGCCTATTACAGACATTTTTGCAGCCTAAATGTTGACATCAAGGTGGGTAACGACTCCATTGAAAGAATACATTTTTTTAAAAATTTAGGTGTTTTACTAGATAAAATTTAAAGTTTAAAAATCATGCAGGGGAAAACAAATGATTATTTTGGGAATCAAAAAAAGATTTTTAAGGTGAATTAAAATTTGAAAAAGGCGGGCCTTTTTTTCCTGCATATCTGACAAGATGGACACGAAGGATTATATTTAACACGATCATACTTCCACATTTTAACTATTGCTCAACCATTCTATTTTTATTAAATCAACATGAGATTTCTCGCCTTTAAAAATTGCAAAATAGAGCTATGAGAATCATTCTTAAGAAGTCAAGATTGGCTCCGATCAGGGATCTATTGAGAGAAATGCAGTGGTTACCAGTAAAGGAATTACTGTTGTATAATACTTTAATTTTTATACACAAAATAAACCTAGGATAAGCTTCCCAGTATCTAATGGACAGGGTTGGTTATGTTCATGGGTATAACACTTCTTCTAGAAATAACTTTTTATACCCAATGTCTCTTAGTTCCGCTCACAAAACTCACTTTTCTTTAGGGGTCAACTATTCAATCGGTAAACCGTTTAAAAGGCTCTTAAAGAGGCATTTAATGAATTCTTTAGATTTGCTTAATTAGAGGAGTAAGTTTTACATCTGCCCGTTCGTATTTGTATATTTTAGATAATATGTTTGTTTCTTTGATTTATGACGTCTAATTTATTGTATGTGTATGAATGCTTTACCCACTACTTTTTTTAATGTAACTTTTAATGACAATAATAATAATATTTATTAATGTTTATTTTATTTTTATGGATAATTTTTTTTATTGTAAATTATAATATAGTTGTATTGTATTATACTTAACGTAAAATTAACCAAGGTGCTAAATAAATATTTATTTATGTATAAAGATATATAGTTCAGTCATCCAAGGCTTAGAAATGGCGTTTCCAGGAAAAAAAATGTAGAAGTTTTTATCTCATCGGTTCTTTATGTTTTTTAGGCTGCTGAATCCGAATCTAAGGTTCGCCAGACATAAGCTTTATAACGAAATTGCCAAAAACCTCATATTTCTGGCACATTTTTCAGTTTTTTAACTATAACTCGAAAATAAGCGTTTTTTCATGATAACTGTAATACACTAAATTAAAAAGAAGCAACATTTCCTACAAATACGTATATTAACTCTAAAGTCTGGAACAATTCATAACGTCGTTAGATCGGGTTGAAAAAATGTCATTTCTATTCGCCTAAAAGGTAAAAACATTATACAAAGTGCGCGCTGGTGCCCTACTATCAATTTCATACACTCCCAAAATGAACTAATTTATTATTACCAGGTATGTCCTGGTTACATTTAAGGAATTGGCAAACGTGAGTGAGGTCCATAGGTCAACGAGCCTTTTTTAAGGGGAATAAGGTTTTGATAAAAGTAAACATATTTTGAATAAATTTTAATTTACACGAAAAAAAAAGCAAAAACACCATTTTTTAAATTTCCATATTCATTCGTCGTCCACGTCTGCAGAATTATCACCTAAACAACGAGAATGGGGACTTTAGATAACTATAGTAAAAGCAATGCCGTTTATGTTCATTAAGGACAAAATTTAGTATGTCTTTCCACAATAGACTTTAATTTTATTAAAAAAAAAACATAGTAATAATAAAATAAAAACCGAAAATAAGAGAAGAAGAAAAAGTCATTACCTGCATAAAGCTCAGGATTGCTTTCGCAGATGATCCGTTTAGAAGGACCAGGCTGTATATCCGCAACGACGTTATGTTTTTTTTTTAGTCCTTTCTGGTCTGGAAAAAATTAATTATGACATTTTGATCTGTGCAAGTATAGTTCCCAATTTACAGTGATACATACTATTAGAATAATAATTACTTGTTATAGTATAATTACCTTCGATTTTTGCAGGTAAAATGTCTTCAGAGTCATCACTTAGCAGTATTTCTATATTGGAGCACCTTCTTTCACAATTCAGACACTGTCTGGAGCAATATAACCCAACCCTTATGCATCCGCAATGGCCCTTGCAACCCTTCTGGCACTTGCAGGCAATAAGTTTCAGAAGCTTCCCTGGGGTTTTGGACTTAAAGGATAGGAATCAAGTTGCCTTTAATAACTTTTAATCCCAACTGCTCAGGTGGTTAAATTTTTTCCAGCCACTGCAGTACTTGGTAAAATACCCAGTAACTGTGTTGCTGGGCTGCAGCTTTAGTGAGGGGGATGGATGCTATATTTCCGCTAACCTTGAATGCTGATAACACACGAAATTTCTTCTGCAGTTGCACAGATCAAAATGTCATAATTATATTTTTTCCAGTGGAGCGACCAACACCTATTCTTTAAGAGCTACTCGAGCTCTTTACTGAACAGAAAGGACAAGGAAGAAAATATTACGTCGTTGCGGATATACAGCCTGGTCCTTCTAAACTAATCATCTGTGAACGCAATACTGAGCTTTATGCAGGTAATGACTTTTTCTTCTTCTTCTCTTATTTTCGCTATTAAATATTTTTTAAAATAATATTAAAGTCTATTGTGCAAAGACATACTGAATTTTGTCCATAATGAACATGAACGACATTGCTTCTATTATAGTTCTCTAAAGTCTCCATTCTCGTTGTTTTAGGTAATAATTTTGCAGATGAGGACAACGAATGAATCTGAAAATTTTAAGAAATGGTGTTTTTGTGTTTTTTCGTAAAAATAACAAACTGTTTCAAATATGTTTCCTTTTATCAAAACCTTATTCTCCTTAAATAAAAAGTAGTACAATTTCCTGTAAGCTAGATTTCTCGTTGAACTATGAACCTCACTCACGTTTGCCAATTCCTTATATTCAACCAGGACATACCTGGTAATCAAAAAATAATTAATTTAGGAAGTGTATGAAGTTGATAATAGGACACCAGCGGGCACATAGAATAATGTTTTTACCTTTTTGGCAAAAAGTCAAAAAATGTCATTTTTTCAACACGATCTAATGACGTTATGGATCGTTCCAGACTTTAGACTTATTATACCTATTTGTAGGATATTTTGTTTTGTTTAATTTAGTGTATTATAGTAATAATGAAAAAAACGTTCATTTTCGAGTTATAGTTAAAAAACTGAAAAAAGTGTCGAAAATATGAGGTTTTTTTGCAGTTTCGTTGTAAAGCTGATGCGTGGCGAGGTGGCAAACCTTAGATTCGGATTCAGCAGCCTAAAGACATATAGAACTGGTGAGAAAACTTTTCAATTTTTTTCCTGCAAAACAACCTTTGGCTTATTGGATTAATAGTAGTTCTAAGAGAGTAAGAAAGGTGATTGTAAATCTTCTTACTTCGATAAAGTATAAGAATTTTTTGCAAGGGGGGTGGTGGCTTATGATTTTGCCTAGTGTTGTAAATTGCCTTATTATGATGCCTACTGAGTTTCCGTAATGAACATACATGGTTATGTGAGAAATTTATTTCTGATAAAAAGAGGTTAACAGTAATCTTGAGATTTTACACTACATACTGTATTGTGGAAAAACCATGGTTTCTATGACTATTAAGCATCCGAGTAGTGTGAAATTTATGTTAGTTTATATATAAAAAAAAATTAAAAAGTTAGTTGTGGTTAGGGTAAGAAAAAATAATTTTGGTGTTCTTTTATTATTTTCTCTACAACCGTGCGGTAACTAAGGTTACAAACACTATTTTAAGTGTGTTAAGTGTCACTTTACCGCACTAGTGTGGTAACTGTTACTTTACCGCACTAGTGCGGTAAGATCATTTGTACCAAGGACTTTTCAAAAATTTTCCGTTTATTTAAAAACCAAATCGGTTTAACAATTATTTATATTTACGACTGCCAATTGAAATGTATTTCTTTTGCGGTGGTGTCATTTTGACAATGGCTCACACCGATTGAGGTAACTGGTAGTTTAATCAATTTCTAGTGTAAAATTGGGATAAACGTCAAAGAAAAATTATTATCCCAAAAAAACCTGGTGGTTGTAGATAAAATACTATACATAACTCGAGTGGTAAACGGTTTTAGCGCACTTAAATGAATTTAAAACTCGCCTTTGGCTCGTTTTGCAAACTTCACTTTACGTGAGCTAAAAATCTACTTACCACACTTGTTATGTAATATACTATTACGAATTTCTGTACCTTAGTCCCACATGACAAAAAATCTGCTTTTTTTTTACTTTCATCTCGGGGCAAATCTAACGAACTAAAATGTGTAACAAAACGAAACAAAAAAGTAATAAAAAACTTGTTTCCTGCTTTTCGACAAAACCCGCCTTTATTTGACATATAGAAATATGAAATTTCTTACTATGCAGCTGGAGACATTTGAGATTTATTACTTTCCTTTCCAAGTCGTTTTAAAATGAAATTAAAAGAAAAAAATAAAACAAATTCTTACACACTGTAATCAAACCCAGCAAGTTGTAGTTTCGAAAGCAAATAAAAGAGGTGAACGATCCGCTGACAAATGTCTTTAGTTTGTTTTCAAATAAAGAAAGTTTTTCCTAACTTTGTAAACGTGGATGTTGTGAAGAGATTTCGTCTTTATTTTAAAGCTAGAAGAATTTTACCGCAATACTTTAAATGTTTTATAAAACGAAGTTTTTGCCCTTTCGAAGCGTTATTTTAATTATTGTCTCATATAGAGGCAAAACACCTTTTTAACTTATTCTTATAAATAAGAGAACTAAAAAATTTGGTGAATATATGCAGGGTTAAAAGGTACCATCTTCAAAATATTATATATATATATATATATATATATATATATATATATATATATATATATATATATATATATATATATATATATATATATATATATATATATATATATATATATATATATATATATATATATATATATATATATATATATATATATATATATATATATATATATATATATATATATAATATATATATATATATATTTTATATATATATATATATATATATATATATATATATATATATATATATATATATATATATATATATATATATAATAAATATATATATATATATAAATATATATATATATATATATATATATATCAACTAAAATAACCAGATTGTTTTTATTCTGACAATTCAAAAAAAATTGCATTTAAACACACAAAAAACAATAGGAAAATTTTTTACTAAACTTAAAGACAGGGATGACAGTTTAAAAAAATCTAATGTAATATATAGTATTCCTTGCTCTGAGTGCGATGGCGTGTATATAGGACAAAAACGTCTAGAGTACTCAAAGATAGATTAACACAACATAAAAGTGATTGTGGGATTAGGAAAAAAACTCTTGTGCATTGTCTCAACATTGTAATCAATTTTGGACATATTTTTAATTTTAAAGAAACGAAAATTTTGTGTGTGGAGGCGAATTATAACAAAAGAGTGGTTCTAGAGATGATAGAGATATACAAACATTCTAACAGCATCAATAAAAAAACTGACATTGACAATCTAAGTGTCATTTACTCTAACTTACTCAATTTTAACTTAAAACAAAAGACAAACAATGATTCCAATAGTTCTTTTTCATCAAGCTAAAATATTTTAACAATAACTGTTAACATAATTAATTTTTTAATACTTTTGATTTTTGATTCTGTGGTTTTTTTTTTTTATTCTCTGGTTTTCTCTTCTTTATAACCTAACTTTCCTTTTATAACCTAACAATTCTATTGTAAGTAACCACTCTTTACGTTCAGTTGAACCTCACTTAAAAATGTAGGCTGGTCCTTCCCCCTTTTTTTATGTTTTTTTTTTTCTCTATTGTTAACAATTTTATGCTACATTGGACCTAAATATAACTCTAGGATAAGTGTATGGTAATGCTATGGGCGAAGGGCTTAAGTAAATAATAAACACAAAATCTGGAATAGATAAAACATCATCATACATCTATAATTTGTGTTTTCTTGGTCACGTACGTTGCACACACACACACACACACACACACACACACACACACACACACACACACACACACACACACACACACACACACACACACACACACATACAAACACTAACCCTTAGGTGACAGATAAGGGAGTGCACATACACCAACATATACACCCATACACACACACTAACCCTTAGGTGACAGATAAGGGTTTACACACATACCCATACACATGCACACACACTCACAAACACTTACCCTTAGGTGACAGATAAGGGTATACCTACACACTCACACAGACATACACGTACATACACACATGCTCTTATGTGAGAGATAAGAGCTTCGTGATCATTAAGGCACTACATATTTACTGTTTTAAAAATATTTTTTTTACCATTACTAATTTTTCAATTTTACATATTACTTGCACATTCAGTCATAAGTAAATCTATCTTCCAGTTAAGTTAACAATATCTTAACTTTAACCTAGATATGCCCGGACCTTATACTCGCATTCCAAAAAATAAAAAACTTAAAAAAATACATGTTAAACTAAAAAAGACCCTGAAACGAATAAAGTGGTATAGAAATCCATCCATTCTGTACTAGTCTTACATTTAATAATAATTATAAAAATTTTTAAAAATGTATCAGCTTAGAAATAAGAAACATTAATATGAATTTTTCGAAAACTTAACAATATCCTGTATCTATACATTGTAAAATTCAGCTGTTGTTGATGTTACCAACTTCTTAATAATGCATTTAGTTGTAAGTATACCTAAAATTGAGAAAGATTTGCTTTTTTATTGTATTGTTTTTTTTCCATATTGTAGACCTGAAGAAGGAAATAAATATTTTCGAAATGGACCGATACCCAAGAAATTTATTACCTTTGTTGTTTAACTGGTCGGCCAAGACTTCCCTCCTCCTTATTTTTTATATATATATATATATATATATACTGGGTGTTGCTCCGTCGAGCGGGACATAGGGAATCCCATGTAAATTTTGAAGTGGTCCAATATTGGCTCCCCTAATTATTTTAGAAAAAAATATTATTGGGATTTTTTAAAGAGCACGAAAAGTTGTACCCAGTGTACAAATTTCAGCTTATCTCAGTCCGCCAGCTAAGAGATAAATGCTAAAATAAGTTACGAATCTTCTATCTTCTTACGCGCCCTGTATTATTAGAAGTTTATAATAAATTACCAGAAAAATTATTTAACCTCTTACTCTCAAGTTGTCAGATCAATGTCACATCATTTTTAAATAATGAAGTACTCAAATCAAGAAAAAATCACTATTAAAAAATGGTTTTATCAGGGAAATAGTTATCGAAGAGTAGCGGACATGTTTGAAGCCTATTTTCCCAATAGGCCAATACCAAGTAAATCGACAATAGAACGGACGATAAAAAAATTTGAAACTACAGGCAACAGTAATCAATAATTGCAAAATGTAAGAAAATCGACGTGAAAATCAGAGACAAATTGTACAAAACCAGAGGGATTTAGACGTGATACTTGTGTAGAGGAGGCCGAAGGAAACATTAGCACGAGACAACCGGAGGACATTACTGGACAAGACCACACAACAATATCTCGAATTTTAAAAAGATGTAAATACCACGCTTTCAAGTACGAAAGACACCAAGAATTAAGAGACGGAGACGAAATACGACGACAGGAATTTTGCTTTGAGATGATGGAGAGACCAAACACTGACAGAGGTTTTTTACAAAATATTTGCTTTAGTGACGAATGCACTTTTACATTGAACAACGAACCCAACATTAAAAATTGCCGGTACTGGAGTAACGAAAACCAAAATCGATTTGTTGAGACAAGGACTCAATATCCACAAAAAATTAATGTTTTGGCGGGAATTTTCGGCCACCATTTCCTTGACCGAAATTTGAATGCGGAGTACTTTCTGGAACTTTTAGAGGAACAAATTTTGCCTGCTTTGAACAACCTTGCTCGTGAAAATCAAGAGATTGGGTATCAAATGGATGGCTGCCCAGCACAAGACCAGAGCTGTGCGCGAATACTTGAACAGCGCATTTAATAACGACATCATAGGCCCGAACCACGCAATATCTTGGCCAGCCAGGTCTCCGAATCTTTCGCCAAACGATTTTTTTCTATGGGGACATTTAAAAACTAAGCTTTATACCAATAAAAAATATGAAAATTTAGACCAGCTAAGGAATGCTATTTCCGCTGAATGTGCCAGAATATCGATGTACCAACTAGCCAACGTAGGAAAGAGTTTTATAATCGTTTGGGTTATTGTCGGGGAGTTAATGGAGAAATATTTGAGTATTTGATTAAATCCTGATATTTTCGTCATAAATTGATTTCTAAATGTAGACAAATTTGTTTTATTGTCTTGCGTAACTGTGAGTGCATGTGTTGGAATTAGCTGTAAACTAAAAAAAATTTTCGAGGATTTTTTTTAAAAACCTGTATAAAATTTTCAGTTTTGGCAATGACATTATAAATTAATGATCTAAATTGTCACTGATAAATCGATATGGTGTTTTTTTTTGATTTCTAGAGTACAGGGTGCATAATGAGATACTACGTTGCAGAAGTATTTAAGCAGTTTACTCTTTACTGGTTGGTTGAAAAATGCCAAATTTTCATTTTGGGTGGATCTTATTGCTCTTCAATAAACCAATAGCATCTTTTTCTAAAATTTTTTGGGGAGCCAATATTTGCATTTTAAAATTTACATGGGATTCCCTATGCCCCGCTCGGCGGAGCAACACGCGGTATATAAACCGGGTGGTGCGTCGCCGAGGGGAAACCCCAAAAGGAAACCCCCTGAAATTTTTAAAGGGGGGGCCAATTTTTGGGGGCCCCCAACATTTTACAGAAAAAATGTAAGATAACTTTTTGAAGAAACCAATTTGACAAGCCCAAAACTTTATTAAGCGAATCTTGAATTATTCAATTAAATGTAATTGCAAAATTATCAAATTTTCGGTTCAGGTAAAGCCAAACAGGCAACAGTAAAATGAATATTGTCCTTGACATGAGGAAAAGTGTCAATTAATCAGTGACAGTCCGTATTTGAAAAAAAATATGAATTATTCAATCGACGAAAAAGTAACAATAATTAAGTGGCATTATGCGGGAAACAGATTTAGAGCAGTATCTGAAATGTTTTCAGTTTATTTCCTCACCAAGCCCATTCCGTACATTTCAACTATTAAACGTATTGTCAGTAAGTTCGAATCGAGTACCGTAATAAATAATTGTAAATGTTCAACTCAGGATATCGAAAATAGAGCCGAAGAAAGAGGGAACAGAGATCTTAATATTCTACTGAGTGTGGAGGAAAACAAAATGGTTAGTACGAGGGTTCTTGGGCAAGAGGTAAATAAACATCATACAACGGTATTGCTCACTTTGAAAAAACACAAATATTATTTGTATAAATTCGAAAAACATCAAGAGCTGCAAGAAGGAGATGAAGGGCGAAGAATTGCATTTTGTTTTGAAATGATGGAAAGAGCAAATAACGATAGGATTTTTTTTAAATATTTGTTTTACCGATGAATGTACATTTACCCTCAACAATGAATCAAATGTTCAGAATTGCCGGCAAGAAAATGAACATCGCTTTGTTCATATTCGGACACAATATCCTCAAAAAACAAATGTATTCGTGGGAATTATCGGAAACCATATCATTGGACCCTTTTTTATGGACTATAACCTGACAGCAGAAACCTATTTGGACTTATTTCAAAATCAAATTGGACCCGCCTTGAAAGAAGTTGTTCGGGAAGATCAAATGATTCGGTACCAAATGGGTGGTTGCCCCGCCCATAATGCTCCTACAGTTAGAGAGTATCTGGAAAATGCTTTAACGGCACTATTATTGGTCCACGGTACCGGATACTTTGGCCAGCCAGGTCACCTGATCTTTCACCGAAGTTCATACGGGTCAATAGGGCTGGGCAGGCTCAGTTCGTTATACCCCGGGACCTGGGCCGAAGTGGTCTCATTAAAAAAAAACCCAAAGAAAACAAACTAAAACATGAATCCGCCACAAAACTATAGAACATATTTAAAAATATTTAGTAATATTGTATACTAATTAAACACAATTATACAAAAAATCCAGCTGTTTTTTAAAAAAGAAATATGTCTTTAATTACATTGCATTTGACAGTAAGTAATTTTTTAATGCAAATTAAGTTCATTGTACTAACATATTTTTATAATTGTAGCCCTGAAGAAGACAATAAAAATTTTAAAAAGCTTCGAGTAGCACAAAAGCATTTTTATTTAGCCTCCTAGGACCGAAATCCCAAGGAATTATTTGATTTCTTTGTTGTTTAACTTGACGGCTGCTCGACTTGAAATGACATAACATTAACTTATGTCTTTCTTTTAATACTTTTCCTTTGTTTCTAGTGGCGGTAAAAATTTCGTACTAAATCTCCCGTGACCCCAAATTAAAATTTCGAAAGTTGTTTCTAAGTTGCTAATTTTTTAAGCATATCTTACAGAAACAACAAAGCAAACCTGTGTTTTTGTCGAGATTCAAATTCAAAATAAAAAACTTATTTTAAATACAACCACTATTTGGGTTTTAACTACTAACAAACCTTAATAAAATAATTAGTTAAAGTTAGTTGTGAGCCTTCATTACTTGAAGGTCCTAGGGCTATTAATGGACAGCAAACCTAATTCTAAACTTTACCCAGAATGCTGAAAGAAAAACTTTTTAGAAATTTGTTGTTGGTTGATTCCTAAAATTCCTCAAATATCTTTAATAAAATTAAGATCTATTAGGCTGGCAGGGTAAATTAGCAAAACTCGATAAAAAGATCACTGTACGTTGTAGCTAATGTGTTGCTGATTAGTTGCTAAAATGAGGATTTTGTTGCTTAAGCCGATTTCAAAAAATCGAAATTACTGCTATATTGATATAAAGATAGCAGAAATTTTGGATAAATCGTAAAACAAAATCGTAATTTTGTTGCTATAAGCTCAATCCCTTTTGTATTTCTTTTTGTTGAACTAAAGATGTTGAAGCGGAGTGTTCGTGTATGTTTTGGTTCTCTTGATTGACGAAAATTTTGTAGTTTCCAGTTGAGGCCTAAACAACTTTGAGATACTTCAATTTTTCTTTGTATGGACTCCTATATATCCTTCTGTACATTGGAAGAAAGCCATCCTCCGTGTCTTTTCAAAGTGAGCAAATCACCGCCGCTTTCTACAAATATGGTAGCCGAAGAACGCCTTAGCCCATGTCCGGTATATTCTTCTGATTTTTAGTTTTTAAATATTTTGCAACAAGTTTTGGGGAAAACCACTGATAGTATGGCACCCAACATGTTGAGCGTAATTTTTGGGTTTTGGTATGTAACAAATAATCTTCCACTCTCCATTTTTTAGGGCGGAGATCTGTGTATTTACTGTAAAGTGTAAGGGATTGAATTTGCAATTTTCATTGGTAATGGTAAAACTTCTTGACCTGTGAGTTTTTCCATCTCGTAAGAACACGACAAGGAAACGCCCATTATCTTCCACATCGTCTAAACTCAAACGTATTAAATCATCTGTGCGGCATGCGCCGAAGATGCCAAATACTAAAATTACTTTTGCTAGTAGATATTGGCATCTGAAGCTTCACATAAAAATTTGGTTACTTGTTCTGATGTAAGAACCTTGGATTTCTTTGGTACATATCCTACAGCTTTTCGTTTCAAAAAAGCGATAGTTATTGGATATTGGTTGTAAGTATTTTCTTTTATTGCCAAACAACTCTTTAACATGGAGAATCGACTCCATAAGGTGAATAACTTCATAGATTTGGCTTTTTCAGAAAAATAAACTAAGAGAAGAGTCACTCACAATTTTGATTCTTTTTTGAGTCCGCCATTCGGTAAAATGTGATATTCATGTTCATATCTTAACCTGGATTTCTCTGGTAATAAATCTGCACTTACTTCTGCCGCTTGTTGTAATATAATATGGGGAATATCCGGATTTTCTTCCAAATCTGAATTCATTTTTTGAAAATGGCATAAATTTCACTGACAGAAAATAAAATATGTCATTAATAAATAAATCGTTGTTATAAACAGTTTCCATGGATGGATTATTGTATAAGCGCACGGAAAGAGGGATCGGGAAAAAAGTTCCGTGCGCTGTTCTGAAAATGTAATATTTACTGTATTTTATACACAGTTGAAAATGTAGTATTTTCAGGTAAGTATAATAAAAAATAGTTTCTGATGATGCACCGATATTTTATATATTTTTCAATTTTTCCGTTACATGCAAATTTGGGTAAGCAAGTTTTTACGTCTGAAATATAATTGGAAAAAATAAAAAGCCGCATTAACTAACCAGAACTAACCATGACCGACCAAAACTAAGAGCTTTTGAATTTGTCTAAAAGGTCGGTCATGGTTAGTTCTGGTTAGTTAAAGCGGCTTTTTATTCCCAATTATATTTCAGACTGAAAATGCGGAACCTATTTAGAAAAGGCCCGATTTGGCAACACTGCACGCTTTCGTATAAATATTTAAATTTACTGGTACTATAAGAGCAATTGAGTGCTTGCCTGCACAGCAACAAAATAATAGTTGATAACGTGGTGAAAAATGAATTTAAGGTAGCATGTTTAAAAAAAAAAATTATAAATTTTTTTTAAATTTATTTTGTATTGCTAATTTATAACAAACATTACAACGAAATCTGACCAAATCGCGGTAAATTTAAAATTTTTCAAAAAATTCCCTATCTTTTATTAACGTAATTTCAATATTTCAGAATCGGGACAACAATTTTTTTTTTAAAAACTAATTACTTTTCAAATTCCGTTATTTTTTAATCGGTTCTTCTAATTTTCAGCAATGATATTTTATTACACCATTATAAGGGGTAGGTGTTTGAAAATTTAAATTTTAGGGGACAATTCCCCATTAAAGTCCAGTGGCGTTTTCCCGGGGCCCTTATCGAAAATAATTGTAAAAAAATTAACTAATCTTTTTAAAATTTTTATATTTTTTTAATTAAATATAAAAATACAATTTCTTTTTAAATCTCTGTACCCCCATAAAAAATTTAAAAAAAATCTTTTGCAACTAGGTCCAAAAGGGGGACGAATTTTTTTTACAAAATCGTTTTTATTTGAAATATTTTTAAATGATGACCTTTCATTGACCTCAAAAAAAATTGGCCCCCAATTTTCGCAATCTAAACTCATTTTTCCCCGGAATTTCATATTATTTTTACAACAGCGAAAAAATATTGTTTACTTTAAATATTTTTACAGGGGGTCCCAGAATTGTGGGCAACTTGGGAAACTAATAAAATCCTAGAAATATTATGACAAGTTCCCCTAAACTTTTTTTCCAGACTTTCCCCACGGAGTAAGGTACAAAATACGTTTTTGTTTAAAAAATTTTAAAAAACTGGGTAAATTATTATTTTTTTTTGACGGTTTGGGTAATCTTCTTAAAATGAACTCATTAAATTATATTTGGCTTATTTATATTGCATTTAGCATTTATATTGCAAAATTTTATTAAAATATCCAAAGTGTATTCAGATATTAATTAAATTTATATTTTTAAAAAATTTACCACCCCGTATCACAAAAGTTCAGACGTTTAGGACATACGTTCATATGAAACTTTCTTCAAAGTTGACTCAAAAATTGCCTTTAAATATTGACGTACGATTAGAAAACACACTGTATTATGTTTAAAAAATTTACCAAATATAATATTTTATTTATCGTAAACATTTGATTTTATCGATGCCAATCAAGAATACCTTTTTTTTAGTTTAAGGTTAAAGCTATCAAAAAATGATCATACTTTATCATAAGGGTTTTAAAAAAAATTGCTTTATTGTGTCAGAGCTAGTCCGTCTCTGGCAAACTAAATAAGCCAAATATGATTTAATGAGTTCATTTTAAAAAGACTTAACTTGTAACCAGCATATTAAAAAATAATAAATTTCTCATAGCATTTTAAAAGTTATTTAAACAAAAACGATTTCCAGGGACGTCCGTTATGTACCTGTCTCTCCGTAGGGGAGGGTCATAGGAAAAAGTTTATGGGAACTTGTCATAATATTTTTGGGTTTTCTATTAGATTCTGAGAGATTGCCTACATATTCTTGGACACCCTGTATATTATGAAAAGATAATTAAAATGAAAAAGTGATTTAAAAAAATAAATCGACTAAAAAATTAAAATTATAAAATAAAATATATTATAAACTATATTTTCAATGTTTACTCTTAGATTAGGTAAATGAATTTTGAAGATCTTAATACACCGATATTAGCCCACGTATCAGTTTTGGTATAAATAAAAATATAAGGATTCAGTGCGAAAGCTGCCTTGAACGAAAACTAAGATGAATGCACCCGTCTAAAAGCTTGCACTGAGTAAGTGGTTGGTATAATTTGGCACAGTAATCAGTTTTCTTAGCTTTCCATTTCTCTTTAAAAGTCAAATTCGAAAAGAAAGAAAACGTTTGGGTGGAAAAATGGTCCTTGACATGTTCTATTTCGGTAAATTATTGGCTTTCCAATAAATACTTGTTTTTATTTTAATAATGTGTTTCATGTTTCCAGTAGCGTGCCTTAGTATATCGGGGGGCAATTATAAAAATTTAAAAGTTTTTTAGGATATAGTAAGACATTACAAACCAACGATTTTTAGTAATATGGCGACGGCTTCAAAAAATTGTAGTTTTTAAAAGTGACTTCCTAAAATATGGAAAAATATATATATATATAT
>JAHBCN010009847.1:0-33788 GCA_019359885.1 Listronotus oregonensis
CTATTATCTTGTTTAAAGAACTAACCTTTCTGTTTAATTCGTCCTGGAGACTGCAAACCGTGCGCTTGAGCTCAGCGTTACTATCATTTAAGAGTTTCTTTATTTGTGTTAACTGTTCGTTGTTAGAAATGTCAGTTTTATCCATATTATGCACAACTTACAAAACAAAAATATATATTTTTATAACACTAATATTTACAATATCTACAAAAATGTTTTACACAAACTTGCAGATAATTAAGGTACTGCTGGTATTAAATGCAAAACGCGGCAACATCATATGAGATTCCCGCCGCGAAAACAAACAAAAAAACTTATAATTTGGAGGTTGTGTTCTTAGTCCATTCGAAAAAAATATGGGATTACCTTAGATTCTTTTTGATTTATAATCTTTTGGTTTCACATTATCACCTTAATCACATCCAACAAAAAAAAAACTGGATAAAACACCACACAATCACAAAAATAAACAAACAGCTAAGCAACGTTGTCGACTCGACATGATGCACATTAGGTTTAGGTTAGTGGTTTTACTTATCAGGCCACAAGTCTTTATAATAAATTATGATAATTATTCCTAAGTGTTGAAGCTTTTAGGAGGAGATACCGAGCTTTTCTGTTTTAATCACAGTAGTTTAAGGCATTCGCATATTATTCTTTAGTTGCTTGAATGTGTGTTTAAGTGAGTGTAATTAAGAATTTATTGTATGTACCTTCATTAGAATAGTTATAATATTTTATTTTTATTTGCTAGTTATATTTATAACCGCTTTATTAATTTCACAGTTTATTTATCATCTTTCTTTATTAATGTGAGAACTCCAGCCTGTTAGGTTTATATGGTGGAGTAGTCAATTACTAATTGGCTAAATATATCGCCCTAATATGGTTGGCTGTGATAGGGTAGATTTATGAATCTTATTTTATATAATATATGTAATATACCAAACTGTATTAATGTACCCTTATCACTTAATAAAAAACAATTTTAATTATTACTATTATTATTTAGTAGACCAGTCACAAGAGAATAGGAGGAATTATTTTCAGGGACTAAAATTGTAGAAATGACAGTGAATTAATAGACAAATATTTGAACTTAATCGATTAAAAAAATAGGTTGGGCATCGGTTCCGGCTTCAAATGTAAAAATAAAAATAAAACTTTATAATGGTGTTGTATATGAATTTATTTTGGCGCAACCTACAGTGTTTTATTCTCGGAAATTCTAAAAATTGGGGCGCTTCTGATATGGCACGTGTCAAATATGTTTCGGGCGTAGGTCAGGGCAAAGGCTCTTAAATTTTGTAGGCCAATATAACCATATAATTTTACTATTATTTATCAAGGAATTGTAAAAAAATCAGCCGGTTATTAATAAATTACATAACATAATAAATTTAGCATGGTAAGGATGTAGGTCTCGCGAAATGCCCAATATTTTTGTAGGTTAATATATTTGCCGACGTTTGCATTATAAAATCTTATGGGTCGAGTAAAATAATATATTTTTTAAATAACTAAACTTATACATCATTAAACTAACATGTTTGACGCATGTTACAACAAAAACATTCCGCTGAATTTTCGAAGATAAAAAAATTGTAGGTTACGCTAAAAAGATTCTGCTAATGAGGTTTCAAAGAAGTATTTTTAATTTCAAAATTAAAAGCTGGGCCGATGCGTAAGGTTAGATAAATAATTAAGCTTGTTTCGTTATAAATGTAAAACAAATGAATTTTACAAATTTAAAGTAAAAAATCTTTTAGGTGCATGTTAGAAACACTACTGACAACATAAAAGCTATTTTACCATAGCCATAAGTACGCTAACAATCTTTTCTCATTTTTTATAAAATATAAAAAATATGTTTAAACCAGTAAAAGTCTTAAATAAATCTTGAAAACTCTGCTTCAATTTTAAAATAACTAAGCAAACAAAGGCAGTCGCGGAATTCTGGCGTAGAAGCAACGGACGACATCAAAACTCGAGATTTCGTGGGGTCCCCAACGACCGACAAACAAGAGCGTAAAAGTCACTTTTGTCTTCCCTTCTTAGCACAACAAATAAAAGAAATGAGAAGGCGTCCCATTGCGAGGCCGTGCGCTGGTAGACCGACGAGCAAGCAGTACGGGAGTCTGTGCGGTTGGAAAAACAGCTCGCTGTCTGAAGAGTTTTCTCCTTTGATATAAACACGTAAAATTCTCTTTTATTTTTGGAAAATTGCCAAAATATTCTTTAAGTTTTTGATAGAAAAATATTAGTTTTTCTATGGTAATATATTACCTTCTCCGTGTTGGATCAATAAATTTGGTTAACACATCTCTGATAAAACAGTTCATATCATAACAAGTTTTCGTACAAAAATGTACATTTTTCTAAGCTAGTAAGGCTATTCTAAAAATTTCTCTTGTCAATTGTAACCTGACATAACTCTATGTTAAGTTCAAAGGTAACCAAAAATAAAGTGTGTAATGAAAGTGACTTAAAAACTGAAGTAGAGTAGGCTTCAGTTTGGAGTGGTAATTTCGACAGAAGTATGTTATAATGGACAGTTAAAAAAATATTTAAACTTTTTGATAAATTTTCTTAAACAAGTCTTATAAGAGAGAACTCGAACTTCGACATAAATTTGCGGTAGTTAAAAACAATTTTTCTTGGTAAAGTAGTAAAGTAAATTAGTGACCCTACAATTAACTTTTTGAATATAATTTTTTAATAAAATAAACCAAGTGTCACAGGAGTAATACGGGATACGGGGTGTCCTTAAAATGTAAATAATTTCAAATTTTGATTTGAAAAAATTTGACTTTTCTCTTGTGTTATAAAACACTTTCTATTTGTGCTGTCGCGTCGTCGTATCTTTACGCCTTATGGACTTCGAAGTCGGGAAGGCGATTCGGATTTTGATTAAAATAAAAAGAATTTCTTTAAATAAAGTCAGGTGTATTTTTGCGCTAAAATTAGGGCAATATTTGTGATTCTTTTTTTTACATATTTTTTTGTGAATTTGAGTCCTATTAATAAAAATCTAAACATCCGATTATTGTCTGTAGCTTGTAAGTTTATGTTTTAATTTTCTAAGAACTAAAAAAATTTATTTGCAAAAATTTAAAATTGCATATTTTTGAATTCTTAAGCTTTCAGTGCTTATTTACAGTAATATCGATCCTTCATATTTCTTTTGCTTTTGTTAAATTAAAACAAATTAGGTCAATTTAATTTTTGTAATAAAAATTTACACTATAGTTTGATTAACAAAAAAATTGTCAAGTTTAAATTTTTTTTTACTTTAGATTTTTCAAAACGGCGACGTCGTATGACTTAGGTATTTGTATATATTTGTAAATATTTGACTATATTAGCTGATATGCCCCATTGGCGTAGCACACCATATTTTATGTTTATTGTTTAATTGTATATTTGTTTTAATAAAAACTTGTGTACAGTTACTTTTCTCTTTGTGTCATAAATACCTTAATTTTCACCTATATATTCACTACATATCTAGCAGACAGCAGAGTTTGTATGCAACTACTTATAGAGAGGAAGCGCAACGATAAAAAAGTTTCCCCACTAGTTGCGATTATATTATAAAAAGTTGTTTATTATACTGTTTAGCGGCCGTAGGGTGGTAGTAATTATTAATATTTATGACTCAATTATGGCATTATTATTGATGTCATTGTCCTGAAACACAGTTATGGTATACAGGGGTTTTGGAATGTTACAAAATAAAACGTTTCTTTGAAAGTGTTAGACAATGTTATGGTTTTAATAACACTAAAATCCCGGACTTCCATTGTCTTTATTTGTTAACTGATACACAACGTTTCGGTTAGTGATGTATCTCCAACCGTTTCCAAGTCATAACTAAAAACTATTCTTAAAAGCTACGACTTGTATACTATCCGTTGTTTACCGAAGCTTGACCGATTTTTTATGGTTCAGCAACGGCTGCCAAATATTAGGAATGTTTACACTGGGTTTGCTAAATACATTTTGGTTGTTTGCAATTATTACGGCTTCTTTAAATTTTGTTTTCTTCTTTATGAATAATTTTTGCTTCCGACCATTATATGCGGTGTTGTTTTGACCATGCGTGTTCGGCCATCTCTGATTTCGATGTTTCACCTCGTTCCGTATGTTTTTTGTGTTCTTGAACTTTAATTTCAGTGGTCTTTTTGTTGCCTGATGTATGCCTCTACATTCACAGGAATAGGAGATACAGTCATTTTTAAAACATTGTTGTCCGGTCTCGTCTTAGTAAGAATACTTATCAGAGTGGTTTGGGATTTAAATGCTGTTTTAATGTTATACTTACTTGCTATCCTACGGATCTTTTTAAAGTTCCTTTAATAGACAGAAATAGCCATATGCAGGGTGTTTCTTAATAACATGCTAATATTTAAACGGGTGATTCTTGGACCCATTTTAAGAAAAAAACTTTATATAAATGTATGTCCTAAACGCCTTATCTTTTGAGATACAATAAGAAAAAATATTTTTATTGTCATTTTCATACCACTTTAAATGTTTTTATAAAATTGGTGTACGGCGTTTATGTAATAAAGCGCATTTTTTGACAAACATTTTTTTATTTCCAACAGTGGCGTCCGTACTGGACTGTGACTAAATATTTTTAAAGGAAAAGTGGTACGCCTCTGCTTTATCTTAAAAAATAAAAATTATTTTTGGAGTCCTAATCAATTTAAGACAAATTTGGTTACTTGCCTTTTTTCGTATAACTCACCGCTTTTCCATAAAAAAATATATTTGCATCTCATTGGACCAATTACGAGAAAAACGTACTACTTTTTCCCTTCAAAAATATCTAGTCAAAGTCAGTACGGACGCCACTGTTAAAATAAAAAAATGGTTCTTAGGTCAAAAAATGCTCTTTAATGCATAAACGCCGTACACCAATATTCATAAAAATGTTTAAAGTGGTATGCAAATGACAATAAAAAAATTTTTCTTAAAATTTTAACACCCTGCATCTCAAAAGGTAAGACCTTTAGGGCATACATTTATATGAAGTTTTTTTTTTCAAAATGGACCCAAAAATCACTCCCTTAAATATTAGCATGTTATTAAGAAACACCCTGTATATTTAGTCCTGTGAATTCTTGTTCAAATTAAAGCTTTTTGTCTTATCTTGATATTTGTCGATTGTTTCCTTAACCCATCTCTTACAGTAGCCGATATCTAGTTATATTACTTATTTCATCTTGCAGGGATTTAGTACTGTTACATAAGGTCACTGCGCAGTTATATAGAGTACGTACGACTCCTTGCTTCGTTCCGTTAAAGTAAATGGAATTCTGGTGTAAATATTGTCCAGTGTAGGTAGGTTTTCTGTATACCAAGGTTTGTGTATGTCCATCATTTCGTTTGACTAAAACGTCAAGAAAAGGTGAAGCCGAATTTGACTCCTTCTCTATTGTGAATTTGATACAGGGTCGAAGGCCATTCAAATGTTTTAACAAATTTTCAAGTCCTTTGTCATAACCTGTCCATATAATAAAAGTGTCGTCAATACCGTAGCCAAACTTTTTGGTTTAATAAGTGCAGTTTTAATTGCGTGCTCCTCAAACCATTCCATACAAATATAGAATAGTTTTGGTTTACTTGAAAATGGTTGGAGATACATCACTTACCGAAACGTTGGGTATCAATTAACAAATAAAGACAATGGAAGTCCGAGATTTTAGTGTTATTGAAAATAAAACGTATTGAGAACCCGTTTATTATATTATCGTACATAAAATCTTGTATGTTATACGTACATAACCATAATTTTATGGTCTTACACGCTAGCTCGCTCGGCCATAAAAAAACTCGCCCATTAAAGCATGTATTACGTACCTATCGAATAGTGCGAACTATTCGAATGATTCGAAAAATTCGAACTATTCAAATAATTCGACCTATTTAAATAATTTGAACTATTCGAATATTTCAAACTATTCGAATAATTCGAACACTTCGAATATTGTATTTTTTAAATAATTTAATATATAAGCTAATTATAAAGTCATAATAGCTATTTAAAAATAATAATGCGAACGGAACGCTAAACTTTCGATTTAAAATAAGGTCTTAAATTAATAAATTAAGGTCTTTTCCATAAAACTCCTTTTTATAAGATTAATCTAAAGGTAAATATTCAAAAAATTTTTTTTGCAAAACTAATCTCAAATATTTCAGTATGTTATAAGTAACCACAACAACACTTTTCAATATTGTGAATTCAAATAATAGGTGCATTCAAATACAGTGGGAATTTCAAATTATCACAAACCTTTCAAATTCCACCAAAATTAATTCCTATTTCTAAATTTTAAGAAAAAAGTGTTCAATTGGTTATTTCAATTATTCAAAAGATTCGAATCATTCAAATAGTTTAAATTATTCGAATAGTTTCACTATTGAATAATTTAAACTATTCAATAATTCGAACTATTCGAATAATTAAATTATTTGAATAGTTCGAATTATTCGAATAGTTGATTTAAAATTCAATCAAATAATTCGTATTTGAGTCGCCATGAATAATTCGAAAATTAGAATATTTGCAACAATAATGGTAATTATGTTATAAAGATCATTATAACGATCATCATGGTAGTAGTCACGGTGATGGCAATGATTGTTTATAATCCGAATTTCATACAAACATTTCTTATTGTATTTGAGTAAGTAACGAAACGCAGCTTAATTTTAGTAATATGCGTAGCAACCTAAAGCCGTATCCAACGGCGCGTGGAATGGCAATCCTGGGTTGACTGTCGAGTGTCAAGGTAGGCGCGTCGAAATGTGGTAAAGGCGGTTCCCACGGCGCATGTAGGATCGCGGTTTCAGACGTGGAAACGCAGCGGTTGTACGTCGGCAGTGTCGGCGGTAAAAAATTAAATGACTTGGTTTATGTACAAAAGAATGAATCGTGAGCGGACGCGTATCGTTTTTGCTGCAGCCTATTATTTTATGTTAGGAACATACAGGATGGCAAAGGAAACAAAACGAAAACAAAAAAATGGTGGAGAGTTTCTGTGTACAAAAATCAAGAACTTTCTGCAATACTTTTCGAAAGGTCCCCGTCAATGTATTTTTTTTAAAGTTCTGTTATTGAATATTTTACACTCATTTGCTTCAATTCGCTTTCCAGGCATCATGAATTAAATTTATTTTTATGGTGTGGATCCCGTGGGCTCAAATAATTGACTCGGCTTCAAGGGATAAAAATTCCCTAACACCACTTCATTCGACCACTCCGTAGTGAAATACTACGGCACCACAATACTAACTAAATTTAGTAAAGAAAGTAGTAGTCTTCCCGCCAAAACTGTTTATTTCATCTGTACCGACATCAGAGGGCGCCACTAACGAAATTATACCCAACTGAACTCTTGGGATTTCCAGTTTTTCGCATTTCGCATTCGATCCGTAACGGCGTCATTTTACTTTATGTTCGTGCGTCGTTGGCTTCGCATCTTGTGTACTTGTGTTTTTTATATAAGATTTTGATAATTTTTTTTCAAAGCAATGGTGAATTTAGTTTCATTATTTGTTTTCCTAATGAACTTTTGGGGTGAAGCACGCCCACCCGCCCCTAGATCTTGTTGTGTGGCCCGGTGCACCAACAAAACAAGCAAAAGGCATCGTTTTCCCAAACGCTATCCCGAAGTTTTTAAGGCTTGGGTCCAAAAAATAAAGCCCCCAAACTATGAAATGTTATCCGTGGAAGTTTACTGTAAATATGTTGTCTGTGAAGATTATTTTTATTCCAGAAGAATCTAGTGCCTGGTCGAAGAGGCCTTAAAGTTACAGCAGTTCCTTCCCTACACATATCAGGTAAAAAATTCTTTAGTGTTAATGATGTTAATTTAGTTGTTAAGTAAAAAGCTTTAATTAAGCCGGTTTTTTCATAACAAGTTTTGGTCTCAATTTACTGATATACAGTTGTCTATGTAAGTTGGGCTTATGAAACTTTATGAAAATAAGTTATTCTTTCTTTTCTAAATGCAACCATTAGATGATAAAATTTATCAGTCGTGTACAAGGTTTGTCAAAAGTTTTTACTCTAGGGTAAATTCCTGACTTTTGATATAATAGAAATTAATATAAAGAGAAGATGTTTAGAAAAACTTTCAAATATCCAACATTGTTTATTTACATAAAAAACATTTTTGACATTATTCCTGTGATTATGTTGAAAATATAAGTTTACATAATAATTCATAATTAATCATTATTATTAATAATTAGAAACTTGAAATTTTTTTTATATAAACAATGTTGAAAATTAAAAATTATTTCTAAATATCTTTTTTTATAATAGTTTTCGATATTGTCAAAAGAAGGTACTACTCTGAAAAAAAAACATTTTTAACAAACCTCATATATCGCTGATATATTTTGACATCTTATGGTTCCATTCAAGGTTTTGGAATATACAGAATTTTTTATAAAGGAAAACCTTTTTCGCAACCTATAATAAAAAAGTTTTCCAAATGCCACCAACTTACGTAGACCACTGTATAAATCGTAAAATTTCAGGAGTTACTCTTGTTTCCCATAATAAAAATAATCTAAATGGTACTAAAATTTTATGTTGAAATATTGAAATTGAACAATTTATTCATTAAAAACTTGAATTTAAAAGCTGGCTTCGGTTTTAGGCCGATATACAAGTACATAATATCATAATTTTATGGCATAAAAGTATGTTAAAGTATTAGGTTTACAAGACTTTATCCTCCTTAATAACTTTGAACTTTGTAGGATTTGATGATGAAATTGCTCCAGTTTCACGTTCTTCTAATGATGTGTGTTACAACTTGTGATGCCAAAAGGAGAAAAATATTAGAAGGTAAAGTTATTTATTTCATTAAGGTTGTGTAATTTTAATTCAGATCATTAATAAAACAAATTTATGGGGTGTGATATGTAAATAATATTATATAAGCTTTGTTATTGTTGCAATTTTCTTAACTTTTGTTTGTTAATGTTTAGACGGAAAGAAAAATTTATACTTTTTTAAATTGTAATCCTAAAATAAATGTATTCATGGTACGTCAATAAATTAGAGAAATAATAATCGTTTTTTTGTATTTTAATAATAGCCTTAAATGTTTAATAATTTTCTGGAAAGTTTATTTTTAAATTTTAATATATATTTGTTTATTAACTATTTTTAGGCATTTAAAGTTTTTACCTGTGTAAATTTTAAGTCCTTCATTGTTTGGCATGTAAAGTTAAATAAGTAGTTTCATTACAATATAACATTTTATTTTAAATTACACTTGGAAAATATTTCCACTCCGGGCTGCAGCAGCACGGGCAAATTATCCTTGAATTTTAAGCCCCGAAAACAGACATTGACGCAATTCCAGGACCATCAAGGAAAATTTTTTGACGAGTTATCAAAGTTCTTCATCAATAACCAAGGTGAAAGAACTCCCCAAAAAATTGGCATTGACCCGGGTAAGGAAAAAAGTAATGTATTTTCATAAATTTATTAGAATTCTCTGAAAAGTTTTCCCTCTTCAACATTAAAAAAATAAACAAATAAAAATATGAGTATAGCTTTAGTACCTACAGTTAACATTTATTTGTGTTTTTTAGGCATTCGGAAAAAGAGGTTTTCTAAACAAGTTAATGTTTCCCGTGAGAAAAGATTTAAAAGCTAAACAGTTTTCAAGACTTTAAAAAATGGAGGACAACCCCATCAAAAAAAGAAAAATAATTTCTTATCAAAGAGGTGGCAAATCAGAAAAATTCTTCACACTCTAGTTATAACAATTTGCTAAAGGATTAATACTCCCCCTTTTACAATTTTATTATATGTCAATTAAACCAAAATTAAGTGGCAGGGAAGAAAGATATACTTTGAAGAAAAAATATTGGCTTTATCATTATAAAAAGGTGCCCTAAAGGTTATAACTTCATAAGATATTTAGCCTTGACAACAAAAACATTACATCTTTATTCAAAAAATTCCTTTAAACCTTATCGTAACCATGTTCGGTCTTTAAAATCAAAGATAAATGAAAGACTCAAAGAAAAAACATGCATTTAATTTTTTGATGAAATGGAAATTGACACCAATTTATCATACCTTAGAAAAGGGAGAAATATTAGGATTTCAAGATGACGGGAACAAAAGATCTCTTACTTGCAAATCATTAATTTTTTATGGTAAAAGTTTTATAACAAGGAAACACCAGTGGTGTTTACCTTTAGCAGTGGGCCAATAAAAGCTCAACCAAAAAAAATGTAAAAGGAGGTAATAACGGAATGTTTTTCTTTGGCGGACATTGTTGCTACAATTTGTGATCAAGGGTCTTCTAACAGGTCAGCAATAAACATCCTAGAAGACACAAAGGAGACATTTAAAAGTAAAATAACAAAATCCCATTTTGGTTTTACGGTAAATATAAAGAAATTGTACCACTCTTTGATATTCCAAACTTGTTTAAAGGAATAAGAAATAATTTATTAAACAAAATTTAATTTACTTTAAATGGGACAAAAAAGTAGCAAAATGGGTCCACATAGAACAGTTCTATAAGCTAGATACTCAGGAACCCACCCACAGACTTTCCAAAAACTCACAGATAACATTTTCCTTAAAGATTAAAAAAAGAAAGTAAAAAACTGCACTCAAGTGTTTAGTCTACCCTTGGTTCACTTTGAAGGGATTTCAAAATGGGAGGGTTCAACCTTTTTCTTATTTTTTTAAACTATGTTTTCTTTATAGATGTTAAAAAAAATAATATCAAATACCTAAATGATTATTTTCCTTTTGCTTACAAAATTTAAAGTAAAAGTTAACAATTTTTTTGCATTTGTCCAATAGTTACTTTTGTCCTATTCTTAAACAAAACATATTATTATTATACAAAAGTAGTTTTTTTCTATTGTCACATTTATAGACGTACTTCTCTAGTAAAATATATAAAATTTTTGTATTTGTATCATTAATAATATAATATGTCTAATTTATGTTTTATTTATTTTTAGATATCAAGGACAACTTTAATCTACAAGGAATCAGATGATACTGGCGAGTTGCTTTTATTTTTGGACAGTCTTTTTGATAGCTTTAATGTCTCAAAATATACAAAGTAAAAGCAAAAACCCCTAAATGTCCAGTTACCCAAAGCTCCCAACCAAAGTTTTGGAGGGATTTTTGACATGGAAATTCCATGGGTTCTTTTCACTACAGAAAAAATTTTTGTTTCTAACCCATCTCTAAAAAATCTTAATTTTCCATACGTGGTTTTTATACCTAGTGGATAACTTTTAAAAGAAAAAAAAAATTTTTTTGACAGGTGGTTTTTAACCAAGACCCTCTTGAAAATTTTTTTATTATATTGAACCATGCTGTCAGATATGTTAATCCTGTGCCGCCCATTTCATCAATTCTTTCAAGTCTCTAATTATTACAATTATTTAAACCCCTCAGGAACTAATTGTAAAAAAATATTAAACGAAGGTTTAGACAATTTAAGAACCTTTTAACAGGAGAAATTATACCTGGTGTTTCCCCCTTAAATGAAAATCAAAGTATAAATATTCCTAAAATTAACTCTTTTGGAAAAGTAGGGTTGGAAGATAAATATAAAAATTTTTAAAATTTTATCAAAATCGAAATTAATACAAAGTTTTTACTTGTCAAAATAATTTAAAGAAAAGGAATTCAAATGAACCATTAAATGATGAATTTATAGAACCAGGAAATACCAAAAATCTTATAAGGCCTGGTGTTTTTTAATTTCCTAATAAATATTCTTTGGAATATTTTTCGTTCCCTAGACTTTCGAGCGAAAACAATTATCAAATTCTTCAGGATATACTAATGCCGTGGCGGCGTTTAAACCATCAATTGACAAAAAACTTGGGCCAAAAGTTATGCGCCTTAATTAAAAAGGTGCTCATTTTTTTGGTGGTCTAAGAGTGTTAACAAAATTTTAAATGGAAAAGATACAAAATAGCCACATTTTTGTCATTAAATAAAAATCAGAGTTTGATTGATCCTATCAAAACAGGCCTTAAAAAATATGGGAGAAAAAAAAGAAAATATTTAAAAAAAAGGACAAAAAAAGAATTTTATTTCTAAAAACTGGTAAAAATCCATTGTTAATAAATATGCAAATTCAGATTTATAATATTTGTGAAGACAATAAAAAATGTTTAAAAAAAAATTATATTAACTTTGTTTACTGTAATTTTAAAACAAAATAATAAGGTCTTTGTTTTTCCAAAATGGTTAACTATTTTACACTTTTAAGTCAGCCTCTTATGAAGGTTCTTTGGACTAGGTGGGCCCAAAAAAAGTGTAAATTTTCGAATAACAAACAGACCTGATGTCTTTATTGAATACATTTACATGATAAATGTGTTTGCACATTATCATGTAACAACTGATTTTTTTTAAGTTTCTTGATTGAAAAATTTGCTTTATATCTAAAACAGTTCCTCTCTTTCAAATATAAAGTTTGTATCAATCTTTTTGTTTTCTTTGTTGGTCAAAAATGTATATTTTTTTTTTAAAAAAAATTTTAAATAATAAAAACTGTGTTATTAATACACCCAATTTTATGTGTTGTAATATTCATCATGGTTAATACAGCTTGCATTATATACTCATTAAATGATATACTATTATTTTAACAGATTTTCAACAGATAATACAACTAGCTTAAGTATTTTTTGTTATTCTTGATTTAGCTTCTAAAAGGTTATTATTTTTATGTCAGGTTTAAAAAAGATTTAACTCAATATTAATAATCTAATATATTACATTTTGTTTTTCAAACTTATTTAATCCCAGTGTATATTTAGTCGTTTTTATATGGTTATGCTTCTTAATAGTAAAAATTTAATAACCTATTTACTAATGAAAATTTGAATTTTTCCTTAAGGTTATTAATAAAAAGAAATTTTTATATTTGTTTTTTGGGGTTCCTTTAATTAAATATTCTCACAATTCCAGAATTTTTGGATGGGCTTTGATAAAATACAGTCAGCTTTTCTTTGTGACCCACAAGTCTGTAAATTATAAACAGCCTCACCTGGTGTATCCTTTATGACGGTGTTGGGCAAATGGATAAGTAAAAAAATGTAAAATATAGTTAATGTAAGTTAAACAATAATTAATATTTTCCTATGCGTTTATTTATAATTCTGAAACTTTTTTTAAATTTTATGGAAAATTTAATTTACATTAACTCATGTTTTACATTTTTAAGAATCTCACTTTCCCCTAACACGACAAATTTTTTTAAAAATTAAAAATTTGAAAAGACATAAAGTGAATTTAAAAGAAAACTGTTCAAAATGCCTTTAGGCTGTATATCTTTACAAAAAGATGGCGCTAAAATGACAAAAATAGTTGTTTAACGTCACTTATGGCCGTTTACTGTCTAAATTCGACTTTGTTTATTCAGCACTGACAGTATAACGCCCGCCCGTCGTTGGGCAGTATATGTTGCGCGCCAGCGTCCGAGCTCCTTTGAACCGTGTTGATTTACCGACATATGGGACTCACCGCGCCAACCGAAGATCGCCAAGTCTCCCTATCCGACGGCGTGAACTAAGTTGGCGCGAGAACTCCTCCCGCGCCGTTGAATCCCGGCAATTAAAAAAAGGATTCTTGTTTCTTATGTCATTGTCAAAGTTAAATTTAAAAAAATTTAATCGAGCATTTTAAAATTAATACTTAACCTCCAAAAATGGAAAATTTAGCTAATTTGCAGTTCTGGTTAATGTCTGAAAAGTCCAAAGCGTATACAAAAAAACCTTGCCAATTATGATAGTTGGTGTCCGAAAAATATTAAGAATATTACGCACGAAAAGTACTTTGGCTTATTTTAAAGAAAAAATCAGTGACAAAAAAGTCTTAAAAAGGGTTTTATGAAAACGTTGTCAACAAAAAAATGTTGACAAGTATATAGTCACCTGTTTGTTTTTAATATAAAACTCCATTTCTTCAAACCTAAAAGTCCAGGTTTTGACTTAAAAAAAATTCAAAGGCGGAATAAAACATATTTACTATTAAAGTGTCAATGATGATAGGTATAAGTGTAGCATGCCGAAGGAGGGGGCTAAAAAGTTAAGAATGGAAGATATCACAAATACGGGCTTTTTTAAATCTATGATAATCTGTTAAAATCAATGTTTCCCGGATTCTTTTGTAGCGCCACGATGTCAAAGGAATAAATATGGTGCAATTGGTTCGAACCTACGCATCTGTACGACCCAGAATAAAAATTCTCGTTTTTTTGTTTTAAAACAGTATTTACCAGTGGGTATTAATACTTTTGGAACATGTGCAAGACAATTTATTCCTTTTTAAAGTTACCTTTTTCTGCCGAATAAGCTAGTCACTGTTTCCAAAGGTCTTCGGCCATTTGGACAATTAAAAAGTGGATTTTCCTGTTTCTATGGTTTGTTGGAAAAAGTCACAGTTGCTAAAGGATTTATAAAAACTTACCAAAAAAAAAAAAGAATTTGGTATTCATTCTTGGAGAAAAATTATACTGGGTGTTTTACCAATTAATTTCTTTGCACAAAAACCGAAAAGTTCAAAATTAACAACCGAACAATGGGACAATTTCGACGCCTATGTCCAACATTAATTTAATTTAATTGTTAAATTTTATTGTTTTTAATAAATTCTTTATATTTTTCCTAGTATACCTAGATTTTTTCATTATAGCAGTATTTAATGAAATTATTATTACTCGTTTTTAAAACGGATGACATTTGACACTAAAAATAAAATCTATAAAAATTCTTATGACACTTAGAATATGTTTTATGACAGCTTTTTAAAAATAAAATCCTGCAAGCTAAAAGGTGATGTTTAAAACAGAAAAAGTAACGTTATTAAAAAATTCAATTTGCGTTTCTCGTCTTTTTCTCTACCCTCTGGGTAGGATATAAATTATTAAATTCAACCTTCAGTTATAAAAACACAAATGTTCAAATAAAAACATAAACGATGTTTTGTATTTATGTAATATTGTTAAAAAGAAATAAGGAACTCTTCAAAAAGAATAAAATATAAAAATTAATTAGGCCATGATATACATAATAAAGTTTTTTGTTAAATTATTTTAAGAAAATTGTTTTTGTAGAAATAAAATAAGTTAATTATTAAAAAAAAAACAAATAAAAAATACACATTTTTAAACTTTTAAAGGGTGAAAATGTGTATAAAAGTCAATAAAAAGAAACAAAAATCTATGCTTTTTAAAAAAACAAACAAATAGCATTATTTACAGATTTATCATTACACAAAAATGTCCTTCTTAACAAAATTAAAAAAAAACATAGTTATCTTTTTAAATTTAAAACTATGTTTATTTCCTGTCAAAACGAAAGTGCTTTTAAACAAAAGCAAAATATGCTAAGTTTTTTTAATCCAGAAAAAAGATACAGGAGTAAGCCACCTTTGATAAATAAAAATAAAAACTGCCATTATACACTTTGAGATTATAAAATTAAAAATATAAGCTTTCCTAGAAATTGTTTATAGTGGTAAAGTTAAAACAAGTTAAATAATATGTATCCACATATGTCAAAAAAGAACTAAGAACTAGATATTAAAAATGGTACACAGATGCGTAGCCAGCCACAAACTGATTTTTTCTTTACGATTTTTTCAAACCTGAAAAATCTAGATTGATAAGACTGCACATATACATAAAACAACACGTAAACAGTTTTAAATTTTTGCAAAAATATAATCCGACAACAAAGTAAAAGCATTAACAGGGCTGTTTACAAAACTAAATCGACTAAATCAACTCAATGACAGTTGACAAATGACATAAAGTTTGTCCATATTTGTAGTGTTGCCACTATAAGTCCTTGTTATTTTCAAAAAACGGATACGAGTCGCCAGGCATGTGTGTAGGTACCATTTTTAATACACAAATGCTTATGATAGTCAGTATTGTAGTTTTATTAAGGCCTGTGGGCAATGGGGTACATGTATAAAGGACAATATTTTAAATATGTTTATAGTAGCGTCAATGAATACATAAAATAGCCAAAATTTGAAAGTCCTGAAGAACAGCTCAATTATAATATATATATATATATATATATATATATATATATATATATATATATATATATATATATATATATATATATATATATATATATATATATATATATATATATATATATATATATATATATATATATATATATATATATATATATATATATATATATATATATATATATATATATATATATATATAATATATATATATATATATATATATATATATATATATATATATATATATATATTATATATATATATATATATTATATATATAATATATATATATATTTTTTTTTATCTTGGGACGTCCACGAAGGCTGATGCCCAAGACCAATCCTGGGTGTCTTCAGTGGGTGAGGAGTTTGTTCACACGGGACTTAAATTTTTGGAGATTGGGAGGGAGGGAAAACTTCTGCGGGCAGCTGGTTCCATAGTCTTGACCTCTGGGATGAAGGAACGAAGAAAGCGGGAAGTTCGGGCCTCTCTAATGAACTGAAAGGATGCATTAAAGTTGCCTACGTGTTCTCTGTTGGGAGCTGCCAGAAAGGAATTATCTGGATCTCCTCAGGCGAAGCCGTGAAAATACCTATAGAAGAGCGACAGATCCCCTACAGCTCGACGGTGGGAAAGAAAAGGAAGCCTGCTGTGAGCGTTGGATCATTAATAAGACGAACGGTTTTTTGAATAGTCCAGTATATATATATATATATATATATATATATATATATATATATATATATATATATATATATATTATATATATATATATATATATATATATATATATATATATATATATAATATAATATATATATATATATATATATATATATATATATATATATATATATATATATATATATATATATATATATATATATATATATATATATATATATATATATATATATATATATATATTAATATATATATGTATTTTAAATTTTGTTTTTTAGATTATTCAAAACCAAAAACCTTGTAAAGGGGGCAAAAAAGTTTTTATGGGGATTTTTAAATGGCTGTAACTTTTAAAAAATTAATTTTTGTCATTTTTTACACAAAATCTTTTTTGTAGATAATTAAATTTCCTACAAAAATAGTTTTATATTAATTTCCAGTATTTTTCCTAGTTTCCAAGATATCGTGAACTTTAATTTCTGGAAGCAGAAGCATAATTGCCTATAAGATTTTTTTATATAATAGTGACATAAAATGAATATACATAACAAAGAAATTTATATATTTATTTAGGATTTATACAACTAGTTTTGAGAATTATATTATTCTTCTTCTATATAAGATATAAAAAAATATAATAGAATTTAAATAAATAAAATTTCATGAAGAGTTATTTATTAAATTTTAAAATATTTTATAAAATGTTAAAAATTTTTTGCTTAACTTACAAAGTTATGTTTCTTACAGTAGTTTAAAACCTGAATAAATACATACATTTTTAATTTTGTTATGTATAATAATTATATGTCACTATTATACAAAAAATATTTTATAAGCAATTATTACAGTCCGGAAATGGGGTAAAATTTCTGCTTACAGAAATTGAAGTTTATGATATCTTGGAAACTATGAAAAAAATGAAAAACTATAATAGAAAATATAGGAAATTTAATTATCCACAAAAAAGGTTCCGTGTAAAAAATGACAACAATTAATATTTAAAAATTTACAGCGATTAAAAAAAAATCATTTAAATATCATAAATATTGTTTACACAATATAAATATTTCTTGCCCCCTTCAAAAGGTATCTGATTTTAAATAATATGAAAAAAAATAAAAAAAAAATAAAATCGAAGCTGTTCTTATGAACTTTCATCTAAAATGCTTTATTGACGCTACTAATAATGAAAGCAGCATCGTAAACTTAGGTAAATATGTATATCACAGAGTTGTGATAATTTATGTTTCTTAGCCAAGTCGATGTGTGAAATCCTGTAAAACAAATTAGAGCAACAGGCTACAACATTTAATAAACAAAAGGCTTACGAAAGCAAAAATCTCAAAAAGTAATGAATTGCCTATCTTCGCGTGTGTAGCATGCCATTTAATAAAGAAGCACTTACGTCAAATGGTCACTTCTCATAAACTTCTTATTGCACACAGGACACGCGAAATTTTTCTCGCCCGTGTGCGTGCGGGTATGTCTAGCCAGTTCATCTGAGCGGGCAAATTTTTTCTCGCATCCCTTCCATTCGCAAGGAAATGGCTTCTCGCCTGCAAATAAAAAGAAAATAATTTATTATGAGTTGTATTCTTGATTGGAAAAATATTTTACAATAAGAGACGTGTCACAAAATATAATTCATTTAAAACATAATAATACATTTTAATATTAATTTATATTTTTTTTTCTTCTTATAATTATTAAAATTTTTATTGTAGACAAAATAATTTTAAATATTTAAAATACAAAAAAATCCTTAAAAATGTGTAAGTAATAACTTATTCTAACCAAGATAAATATTCTTGTTTATCCATATCTTATTTGCATTGTATGCTTCGGTCAATCTAGACATTCAAAGGTACATAAATTTACATTAAGCTGAAAGTGACTGAAATTTTTTAATATACACCCGGCATAATTGGGGAATAAAATTTACACTAAGTTTGACTTTAATTTTCTCTTGAACCCTTCACTCGATTTTGACTTTTTTTGTTAAATTGTAGCCTGGTTCTTTAAGAATCGTTAGAGGTACTGATTTTAAACAATTGGTCTTAATGTCATATACAGGGCAAAAAAAAGAAAGTAATGTTTTTGTCATTTTTTGGACCTCTGTAAGTGCGAATAAAATTCGATATCGTTCGATAAAGCGAAATTAAAGATTGATCCTTTCTGAGCATTTTCTTTTTTATTCCTCGGATACCTAAATTTTAAAGACGCTACAGGGTTTGTTAAAAATAGTGCATTGGCCCCTTTATAAAGGTCAATAATTTTCCTTAATCTTCTTTGATATGTTATAGAGACCATTAAGTCTTCGTTATGGCATTAACTTTTATTCCTGACATTTACCGTTACCTATACAGGGATAAATAAAATCCCTTCCATGTTTTTATTTTGTGAAATGGTATTTTCGAAGGCCTTCCTTCACACTTGATCCAGGCTTAGGACATCCAATTTGTGCTTTAGTGCATAAATTGGGCCTGTTTGCCAACGGGCCAAACAAAAACAAGAACAATAAATTAACAAAGATAACGATTTAAAACCCAAATAACAATAATTATTGTTTTAATAAGGTGTGACCTCCACCGCCCTTATATCCGTCATCCGTTTCCCATACTCAAATAACATTATCAATCCTCTTGAGGCGATTATCCCAGATCTCAACAAGAGCTGCTGCTGCGTTCGGGTTTTGGACTGCGGGAATCCTGGATCTTAATCGACGACCTAACATGTCCCAGACTGTTCCGTCATAAGATTCAGGATTCCCCAAACCCCGGAGCGCGCATCTGGGATTTGCCTCAAGTTGATTGATAATGTTATTATGGAATGAAAAACAGAGACTCGTTAAGAAGGGGGTCCCGCGTTTTAAAAAATTAATTATTTGTTTTAAATCGTTATCTTTGAGATTTTCTTGTTTTCGTTTGCCCGACCAAAACCCTTTAACGCTGGTGTGCGCCTTTAACCGGTCTAAACCGAATCGGTGAAGGCCTTTTAAAAAACCATTTCCAAAAAAAAAACATGGAAGGTTTTAAACCCACGTAAGGCCTGTCAGGAAAAAAGTTAATGCCCTTAAATTTAAAATGATATATTTATCAAGGAAGGAAAAAATACCTTTAAAAATCCTGCCATTTTGAACAACCCCGCGTCTTTAAACCCGGGGGATCCAGTGGAAAAAGAAAGAACTCGAAAGGATCAATCTTTTCACAAATCAAGGGTATCAAAAGTTCATCACAATATCCCAAAAATTGACGAAAGGCATTGCTTTTTCCCTTTAGGTAAGGTAATTGTTTAAAAAATACCTACAAACTATGAAAAACCGACAATTTAACAAAAGTCAAGTCAGTGAAAGTTCAAGAAAAAAAGTAAAGAAATTTCCCTAATTATAGTAATATAATATATATTATATATATATATATATATATATATATATATATATATATATATATATATATATATTGTTCAATTTCCCGATTCTCGCAACATATTATTCTCCAAACAAATTTTTTAAAATAAAATCTATAATTAAATAATTTTTATCATAAACTTAAATAACGTAAATTTTTATTATGAAAATGTTTTTTGGAAAATATCAAAACTCTCCAAAAAATTTTGATTAAAATTTTATATTAATAATTTAGTATCTTCATTTAAATATAGCACATAATAATTACCCCAAAAATCCCCCGGACGCCCTGTATTAAGGAAAAACCCTTTACGGATAAGGTTCCCCAAACCGCTGAAAGTGTTTGACTATCGATTTTTACCCCGTTTAGACAACACACTACACCCGGGCGTCTGTCTCGCTTGCAAGCTCAAGTAAACAACCGGGAGCGCGTTATTAAGAACCGGCCTGTTCAAACGTCCCTTAAATGGTCTAAGTGGATTCGCTGATGGGACAAAATTGAACCCAGCTGTTGAAAGCGAAAATTTCGTTCGTATTTGTTCATTAGAATTATTATGTGTGGCAGTGTACAAGTTGGGTGGAAAACCGTATTACCCGAAAAATTCAAATTCGTGGTACTCTTTCGCAAAAAGAGTACTGCCTTTTTTTGGAAAAGGGGACATGTGGGGCAAAATAAAAGATCACCATTGGACCTTGTATTTAAGTGGGGAATCAGGAGCCGAAAGGTAACCAAATTCCCAAGTGGGGGCTTTGATTTCGCCCTTTTTCATTTAAGTCGTTCCCCTTATATTTCTCTTAAACTTTCTAAAATTTTTTTCTTTTTGGTTATGTATAAGTATACATGATATGTTTTGATTATTGCTTTTGTGGATTTTAGAGAAAAATCCAAAATTTATTCCTGAAGGGAATTATTATTTAATGATTTGTTAAGGTCTCTTTTTTTTTCTTTCAAGCCGATTAGGCGCCATTTTGTTGGAAATGTGTTCTGATGCTTACACATTTTGATGGGCGAATATATGGAAATTGGAGCATTTCCTTTCCTTGAAACATAAGACCTTTTCTGCTGTTCCTTTTTTTTTAGTCTAGACCTGGATAAGATCCTAGGATCCACCTACTGGCATTAGAGTCTGGGAGACGAAAAACTGGAGCAGACTACCACAACAGGGAATGTCAATCTAAAATTTTGCAACAGCAGTAAAAGATCTGGGAGGAGGTCTAAACCCGAATCACAGGTGAGTCAAAATTTGTATCAATTATTATTTTTTGCACATAGGTGCAAGGGGTTGATTTTTTGACTCAAGTCCTGTGGGGTTCAATTCCCTGGGTCCAGATTCTTTTTAAGTTAAGGGGTTTCAATTTTTTTTTTTAAAAAAAGGACCATAAATAAATCTAGTATTTTTGGGAAAATTTAGAAGCCCAATATTTTCTTTACCTTACCCTATCTTCCGTGGAAGGCGCTAGGTTATGGCTTTCCAATGCTGTTAATTGTTTTTGTACAGTACGGGCCTTGACATATGTCTTGTTAGGACGTTTTTGCGCCGTGTGGCGTGTAAATTTTTAAAATGTCGGGTTTAAAGGGCAGATTTTTTTCGCCGTGTGGCGTGTAGATTACAAAGTTGAAAAGGGGGGGCGTTTATATTTCAGGGAAGTGTCGAAAACAAAAATGCCAAATTGTATATATCCAAATTGTATATATGTTTGTATAGATCAACATTTTTTTTACCTTATAGTTATGCAAGTTATGTTTAAATTAACATATACTTTATTCATTTTTTTAAATACCTAAATAAGTTCAGGCCCCTGGAAATTTCCTTTTAGTAACTTTGATATTAAGATTATTTTGTAAAAAGATTTTTTATAAAATCTTTTTACTTTATGTAATTGTTTTGTTAATTTTTTTTAAAAACTTAAATAAAGTTCCGGGAAAGTCCTGGAAGTTTATTTTTATAAATGGGATTTTTTTTAATTTTTGTTATAGTCCCTAAATAAGTTCTAGGAAGTCCTGGAAATCTATTTTTATAATTTTTTTGAAAAATTGTAACATATTTCCTCGTCTAGAATTTAAGCAGATTTTTTTCTTTTATTTTTCATTACTCAAGGGTTTATTTTTTTTTTGCTAGAATAAAAGAAATGTTTTCATAAATAAATTTTTAAAGATCAGAGCCTAAAGTTTGAAATTTTTTGAAACCATAAGACATAAATTCAAGACCTATACCGAAAAACCGGGTGTACCAAAACCCGCCTTCGTTTCTTTTTTTTTTTGTATTTGTGAACAACCCTCCACTGGCCCTGTCACGGGACGTCATCGCCCAGCTTTCGGGACTTTCTTGTTGAGGGAGTTCAAAACGACCTCACACAGGAAGAAGGTATATCTCTACCCAAGGGTCAAAAACTTCAAAGTCGGGTTTTGAAGAATTTCAAATCTTCTTTTATAAAAAAAAAAATTTTTTAGTCAACATTTCAAGATTGTACCAAAAAAAAAATGTATTTTTACCCTATAAATGTTATCCATTAAATTTTTTTTGGGAATTTTATAATCTTTTATTTTTGCACCTTACTATTAGAGTTGGTTGTTTTAAAAAATTTTTTTATCAATTAAAAATTACTAGCGTGCTCGAACCTTTACGCCCTGAGCTAACCTTAACATCTTTGCACGGAGGCAAAGGAAAAAATACTCTCTCAAAATTGTCCCTCTTTCCTCTTGTTTTGTTCCATCTCCATGTATGGAATAAAATGGGATAGGGGGTTGTAAAAAAATTGGCGCTAGCAAACGGGGGGCCCCGTTTTTGGCTAATTTCCGTTTATCAATTTTCTTTGAATTTCTTTGGAACAACTACTCTGCAGGTTGGTGTAAAATCAGAATTTTTTTCTCTTTTATCAGAAATTTTCAGAATACCTTTGGTGGCTTCTTTTTTTTTTTAATTTTTTTAAAACTTAAATTTTACCTTTCTTTATATCTTTACCTTCTTTCCTGGTTATCAATTATCTTTAGCTTTAAAGTTAAATTAAGAATATATAACATAGGGGTATGGATATTGGGGGTGCGTATCCGCTTACTTATTTGTAGATAGGGGTGTTAGGAACATTCAATGCTTATGTATCGGTTTGGGTAATACTATGCTTGGGGAGTTTCGTTTGGTCATATTTTTTAAGTCTAAAGCAGCTGATGCTTTTTGCTGCGAAACTAGCACCAAAAATATATTCCTTGTGTTGTGAATAAGGTTCATTCAAGGTTGGTTTATGGTCTAAGGGATATGGACGGGAAATGATTTGGGTAAAATGGCACGTTTCGGATATTAAACCCGATCCCCAAAAAGAGATTCAGATGACTTAGAATCGTGTATTTCGGATCTTCTATTTTATAAATCTTTATCTCCCTAGTGTCTTTATTAATACAAATATCAAAAAAACATTTTTAAACATTAATTTGCTGGCCCCTTATATCTTTCCTTGTATTTTTTTGGAGACGTTATTTGAAATATAAATTGTTTTTTAAGATTTTACTGATTATATTGATCTATTTATTCTTTTTTTAAAATTTTTGCAGTATCTTTATAATTTACTCTGCCTTGCAGAGGAGGCAGTCATGGACATGCTGGCAGTCATCTTGGCGCGAAACTCGATTGTAGGCATGTCTGTGAAATATTAAAAAATCTTTCTGCACGGGATCTCGTGGGGTAAAGTCCACCAAATGCCGAAATAGGGGTTTGCCTTAAAGGCCCATTATTTCTTTTGATCAAACACCGCATTTTAAATTAACAATAGTTTTTTAAAAAGTTTTCAAGTTAATATTTTTACATCATAATTTAATTTCAATAAAAAATAGTCTACCGGTGTTTGTTCTCCTATCTTTCTTTGTAAACACAGCATTTCAAAATTAAGGGCATTTGATTAAATGATTGTTTCTATATCATAATTCCCAAATTTTATAAAAAAAAAAAACCTTTAACGGGAAGTTTTTAGCGGTGTTTGTTTTTTTTTTTTACTTCTCAAAATGGTCAGGTTTTTTCTTTTCTTAATTAAAATTTCTTCATGTGTTCTTATGATCACTATGAATTTTTGAAATATCAATATTGAGCATTTATTTAAAAAAAAATAATGCCATTATAGAATTAAAAAAAATGTTACTTATCTGGAAAAGTTAAAATAACAACTTATGATCAATTTTTTTTTTTTGGTAAAATTTTCCTAAATTTTGATGTGAAGTTAAGGAAATTTTTAGTCATAAAAAAAAATAAATGAAAAATAATGTTACTCTTATATATTTGATTAATTCTTTTTTAAGTTATGATGCCTTTATTCGTCTTTTCAAATTTGGTATATTTTCGGCTTTTAAATTTGTAAAATTGACCTTGTTTTTTTTTTTTTTGAATAAACCAAACTTCTTCTTTTTAAATAGGTTGATTGTTTTTTTTTTTTTTTTTTAAAATTTGGGTTAAATTACCTTGGGTTTTTTTCTTAATATTTTTATTTTCCTCTTCTTTTCGATTTTTTGGTTGTTTGTCGGAATGGGGATGATTGGTGCGATCGGATGTCGTATTCCCTCTCGGAAAAAATTTCTAGGTTTTCCGAAGAAGAGTGAATTAAAAAGGAATGTCGGTTCTGCAGGGGGTGGAAATTTGAGCCATAGTAATGTCCCCGGGGTTGGTTTTTTTTCCACGGTGTTGGCGGGCCCCAAAATACTGTGATCAGGCTCACCGGTCCCGGGGTCAGATCGGGGGTTGCGACAGGTCGGTAGGCAAGGATGTCAAACTGAGACAGCCTACGCCTTTTTTTTTGTGGGGACTTTTAATTTGTGCATTGTATATATATTTATATATTTATCTTTTGGGTGTAACGAGCACTAAACTCACTTTTTATTATTTTATTTAATTCTTTTAAAATTTTTTCAGTAGATAGGTACTATAATCTATCCTCCCCTTTTTTTTAGGCTTGGGGTTTATTTTTTCGTTTCAGAAAACCCTCATTAAGTGGTTTTTCTTAAAAACTACTTTTTTTGAGTTAGTTCCCCCCCCCCTTGGTTTTTGGGGGCTTTTCATTTTTTTTCTTCTCTTATATTCCCCCATAGTCTCCCTTGATTTTTGGTCATTTTTTTTGGTTTCCCTTTCCCCAATTAAAAAAAAATCTTTTTTCCTTCACGGTTCTATTTTAACCCACTTTGACGGTTTTTTTTATCTTTCAAAACATTTGCGGTTATGTCGGACGGTCGACATTCTGCTACACACTGGGGAAATTTAAATACACGCCGGAACGTGTTTTTGGGGGGGAAAAAATTTTTTTCTGGGGTGACGGGGGTGTTGCGAAAAAACCCACGATTCTCCCCAACAAAATTATTCTCAAACAAATTTTTTTAAAAAAATCTATAATTAAATAATTTTCAAAATCCCCCCAAAAAACCCTAAAAAATTTTTTTTATGAAAATCGATTTTTGGGAAAATTTTTTTAAAAATCCCCAAAAATAAACGTTTGATTAAAATCTAAAACAATAATTTAATCAGTCTTTTTTAAAATTTACCCCATTAATCCCAAAAACCCGGCCCCCCCCAAAATTAAAAAGGAAAACCCCCTAGGAAAAGGTTCACCAACCGCTGAAAGGGGGTTTACTATCGATTTTTTTCCAGCCCCCAACCCCACACTACACCCGGGTACGTCTTTTGCCAAGCTCAAGTAAAAAACCGGGAGGGGTTTTGAAGGGGGCCGTTAAAACGATACCCTTAAAGGGTTAATGGGGTTCGCTGATGGGAAAAAAATTAATAAAACTTTTGAAAGCAAAAAAATTTCGTTTTTTTTTCCCTTAAAAATTTTATGTGGTTTCGGTCCCGGGTTTTTTGGAAAACCTATAAATACCCCCCAAAAATTCAAATTCGGGGGGACCCCCTTTTCTGCAAAGGGGACCCCTTTTTTTTGGAAAAGGGGGACATGTGGGAAATAAAAGATTACCATTGGAACCTTGTATTTAAGTGGTGGAATCAGGGAGCCGAAAAGGTAACCAAATTCCTTCAAGTGAGGGCTTTTTGATTTCGACACTTTTTCCATGGTAAAGTCCGGTCTCCCCTTATATTTCTCTTAAACTTGTGCTAAAATTTTTCTTTTGTTTATGTAAAAGTATCATGATTTTTGATTATTGCTTTTGTGGTTTAGAAAAATCAAAATTTTTCCTGAAGGGAATTTTATTTAATATTTTTAAGGTCTCTTTTTTTCTTTAATGTTTAAAGCCCATTTTGTTGGAACCCCATGTGTTCAATGCTTACCCATTTTGATGTAGGCGAATATTTTGGAAATTGAGCATTTCCTTTCCAGAAAACATAGATTTTCTTTTTTCCTTTTTTATTAGACCTGGATAAGATCCTGGGATCAAAAGCCTACTGGCATTAAGTCTGGGAGACGAAAAAAACTGGAGCAGATTTCCCAACAGGGAATGTCCAATCTAAATTTTCCAACAGCATTAAAAGATTTTGGACCCCAGAGTCTAGGGCTGAATCAGGGTGAGTCAAAAATTTGTATCAATTAATTTTTTACATAGGTTGGGAAAAGGGTTGGTTTTTGACCCCAATTTCCCTTGGGTTCAATTCATGGGGGTCCAGATTCTTTTAAGTTAAGGGTTTCAATTTTTTTAAGAAAAAGGGCCATAAATAAATCTAGTTTTTGGAAAAAAATTGTGAAGCCACAATATTTTTTCTTTAATATCGTATCTTCCGTGAGCGCGGATTGTTTCCAATGCTGTTTTTTGATTTTTTTTCTGTTGGGACGGAGCCTTGACCATTTTGTGCAGGACAGATTTTGCCCGTGTGGCGGTAAATTTTGACAAATGTCTTGTTGGGGCAAATTTTTGCGCCGTGTGGCGTGTAATTAACAAAGTTGAAAAGGGAAGGGGCCTTTTTTTATATTCAGGGAAGTGTCAAAAAAAATGCCAAAGGGATATATGCCAAATTGTATATATGTTTTTATGGTCAACATTTTTCTTTACCTTATAAATTATGAAGTTATGTTTAAATTAACATAACATTATTTTTTTTAAATACCTAAATAAGTTCCAGGGAAACCCCTGGAAATTTCCTTTTATAACGTGATTTAAATTATTTTGTAAAAAAGATTTTTTTTATAAAATCTTTTTACTTTATGTAATTGAAATTTTGTTAATTTTTTTAAATACTTAAATAAAGTTCCGGGAAAGTCCTGGAAGTTTATTTTAATAAATTGGAATTTTATTAATTTTTTGTTAGAGTCCCTAAATAAAGTTCTAGGAAAGTCCTGGAAATCTATTTTTTTTATAATTTTTTTTGAAGCAATTTTGTAACATATTTCCTCGTCTAGAATTTAAGACAATTTTTTCTTTTATTTTCATTACTCAAGGAGTTTATTTTTTTTTTTTTAGAATAAAGAAATGTTTTTATAAAAAATAAAATTTTTAAAGATCAAAACCGTAAGTTTGAAATTTTTTGAAACCATAAGACATAAATTCAAGACCTATACCAAAAAAAACCTTGGTTTTACCGATATGCCTTCGTTTCTTTTTTTTGCTGCTGGAACCCAACCCTCCACTGGCCGCTGTCCGGACGTCATCGCCCAAACTTTCAGGGACGTACTTGTTGAGGGGTTCATCAACCCGACCTCAGCCGGGAAGGTATATCTGCTACACCAAGAGGGGCCTAAAAACTTCAAAGTCAGTTTCGAATGAATTTCAAATCTTCTTTTATAAAAAAAAAAATTTTAGTCAACAATTTAAGTTGTACCAATTAAAAAAATGTATATATTGTACATATAAATGTTATCCATTAAATTTGTTTTTAAAAATTTTATAATCTTTTATTTTGCACCTGTCTGTTAGAGTTGGTTGTCTTAAATTTTTTTATCCCATTAAAAATTACTAGCGTGCTCCGAACCTTTACGCCCTGAGCTAACCTTAACATCTTTGCACACGGAGGAAGGAAAAATCTCTCAAAATTGTGCCCCTTTCCTCTTGTTTTTTCCATCTCCATGTATGGAATAAAATAGGATAAAAAAAATTTTACAATATATATATATATATATATATATATATATATATATATATATATATATATATATATATATATATATATATATATATATATATATATATATATTATTTAAATATATATTTTATATATATATATATATATATATATATATATATATATATATATATATATATATATATCATCTTGGTTGTAATATATTACTCACTGCTCGAACTCCAACTGAAAAAACTATTTTCTTCTTAAAACCAGAGAAAGCTCAAAATCAATCGAAAATATATTCATCAAAAAGTTTATCGATTGTGTGTGTCAAAATCATGTACTATTTTTACACGCAATAACTGGCTGTGATACGACATCTGCATTTTACAGAAGGGGTAAAACAACAGTCCTTAAAATGTTTAAAAAAACAAGATTTAGTTTAATGTGCTGAAGTTAAAAAAAAATAATTTCACCCCACTAGGACTTATCACCAACGGAATTCGCTTTTTTGTATGTACGGAGCTCCCAAAGAAACTACCTGCTTAGATAAGTATCAATATGCATATTTTGTTAAAAACACTCGAAGTAAAAAACAAGTGCAATTAGCTTGTCTTCCTGCAACCTCAGTTGCTGCTAATCAACATCTTTTTTAGGTATATTACCAAGTACAAGTGGCTTGGTTATCAGCCAGACCCAAAGATTGGGGTTGGAAGTTGGTCGATAATATATTAGAACCAATTTAGGCTTTACTCCCATCTAAAACGGAAAAACTGCTTAACACAATTTTTTGCAACTGTAGAAAGGGATGCAGTGCTAAATGTAGTTGCAAAAAAGTTGGACTGTTTTGTTCTCTGGCATGCACAAATTGTCAAGGCTGGTCGTGTTCTAATGCCGAATCACCACAGCAGAGGATTCGTTTGATACTGACGAATAGTCATACGATACATCGTTATGTGCTAAATGTAGTTGCAAAAAAGTTGGACTGTTTTGTTCTCTGGCATGCATAGATTGTATGTTTCTGTACCCGTTATAAGCCTAAATAACCATAAACTATTGGTTTTGGAAATAAAGTATATATAACCAAAATAAATGGCCTAATAAAACTACCTAACTTTTGTTTTATTAAATTTTTGGTAGCTTTTTTAGTTTTGAGATATTAACGATTTTAATTTAAAATAAAAACGCAACTATCCTAAAAACTAAAAGGGCTACAAAAAATGAATCAGACAAAAATGTGCTTTTAAATAAGCTCCATAAAAGTATAAATAAGTATTTTTAATAATATAAGTAGTAAAGAAGATATTAGCAAAAAAGTTATTTTGGCCAAAAATTTCGCTCGAGCGGCGAAAAAAAAAATGAAAAGAAAAAATTTATGAAAATATTGTTGTTTTTTAGTGTAAGTGGGTTAGTTTATTTATTTTTAAGATAAAATTGGTAAAATTTGCGAAAAAAAAATTAAAAATAATATAATAAAAATAAAAAAAGTTAAAATAAAATGGAAAACTCGAAATTTTTAAAAGATACAAAAAAGGTATAGAAAACAAAATTGTGATTTTTAAGATTTAAAACAAATAAGTTTCTATAAAATATTTTGCTTATAGTTATAGTTTTCAAGTTAGAGCCAAAAATAAACAAATTTTTTTTTAAATTTATTTTTTAATTCGAATATTCGAAAAAATCGTTTAGGTAGTATTATAGGGTTTACGATTTTGTGTCACTTTGGTTATACAGGGTGAGTTGGGAGGAATGCACCAAACTCCAGGTGTACATGTAAAAATAATTTAAAAAATCCCACATGTTCTTATACGATTCTCATTTGTTTTCAAAATATAGCGTTATTGCAAACAAACAAAATTTCCTAAATTAACATGATTAACAAGATTAACACAGTTATACTGACACTAACACATGTCAGAACAAAAAAATGGACCAAAAAATCGGTACCTACAGCATTTGTGATAAGAAGCTATTTGAAACATTTTAATTACGCTATAATTTGAAAACAAATGAGAATCGGATAAGAACATATGAGTTTTTAAATTATTTTCACCCGACTCACCCTGTATAAGTTTTTTCGCTAATGTTAATTCAATAATTTGAATAAGAAAGGCTGTAAGCTTAAAAGTAGTGGATAACCTAATAAAAATAATATTTTGTAAGTTTTATGCTAAATAAATAATAAAAAATAATTGGATACTAAAAATATGATTTAAATTTTCCTCAGATTATTCTGAACGAGTAACTGTTTTAATAAATTATCAATATTAAAATTTAAATCAATGATAAAAATATTTGAACCATGAGTTATACACATAGTAGAATAGCGAGAAATGTTAAGCGTCCTGCCAGGTGTATAACACCCAGATAGAGGAGACACTCATTTTTTTTCATAAAATAAAGTTTGTATTTTTTTCAGGTTATAGTTTCAAATGTATCAAAATGTTATCCCCCATTGCCTCAAGTGACATATGTATTAGTTTGTTTCATTTAATAAATAGAACCTCTTGAATTAATTTTTAGATGGATTAAAGTTGGTATACTTATTTATACCAAAAAAATATCTTTAAAAATATATGAAACTTGAATGTACCGGCTGAGTTGAGGCACGAGTGTGGCTTTGAATTGACTACAGTTAATAGTAATATAAAAAAATGTTTTATGCGTATCTCTTATTTGCCAGCTTTTGTGCGGTGAGCTCCTGGACTATTTTTAAATATATATTATGTTATAAAATAAATCTTGTTAGCCGTGAAACAGCTTACTGATAAGATCGAATAAATGTATTTGTAGCAAAAAATAAGTTTATTTGGTTTTTAGCGATATTAAAAAAAACACATTTTTAATTATTGAGTGGCACTTTTCTAAGAACTTGCCTTTCTTTGCCTTATTTTTATATTTTAAATGCGTTCTTAAAATATCGTTATATATTTCAAAGAAAATACTTTATGTTTAAATTGCCTACAATTTGTTTTTGTTTGTTTGCTTTCTGAGAGCGCCTATATTGGTTATTTGTTTGATTGGTTTACTAATAAATGTTGGCATTTGGGTATTTTCAAACAGTTTAAGTTTATTTAAATAGAAATATAAATGAAGAAAAAATACATATATATTTGTTTTTTAAGCGGGTTGTTTTTCTTTGTTTGCTTTCTGAGAGCGCCCATACTGGTTATTTGTTTGATTAGTTTAATGATAAATATTGGCACTTGGGTATTTTTAAACATATTTATTTAAATTAAATATGAATAAAGGATAGAGACATATATATTTATTGTTTTAAGCAGGTACACTATTATTATTGAACATATTTGGAAAAAAAGTTAAGAACAAAATAAATTTTTAAAATATTTGTATTTGTATATATTATGAAATATTTATTGTTTTTAAGTCAATTGCTTTTTAACCGCCACACAAGAGCTATATAACTAAGTACAGTGTGCTCTGTAAAGTCCGCATCATGGGATTTTTTTTTAAATAATAACTTTATTTAAAATTTGACTTAAACATCAATTACGTGCCTTGGATTATCTGTTAATTTTTATTAAAAAAAAAACTCAAAAAGTGGGGTTATTTCTGAGAATACCGAAAAAAACTTTTTTTTAGGTAGGGAACAACTTGATGGTATATACCAAGTCATTCCAGATGTACTAAGGAAAAATCAAATCTCACAGCACTCCAAAACAACTATAATAAACAATTTTTTAAATTTATAATATTCGAAATTATTTACTTATTTTATTGTTTAAATTTTCTTCTTTCTTAGGTTCTTTTTTTAAATATTTGAAAACCTACAAAAATAGGAATAGTATTTATTCACATTTTTAAGTTAACAAATTATAATTAAAGATTTAAAACAAAACTCTTTGTTTAAAAACAACCAAAAATACTAAAATAACTTAGCTTTTAACATGTAAAATAATACAAATTCTTTCAAAATAATACTGAAAAGGCAATAAACAGATACTTGTTTTAAATAGTTATCAAGAATAATTTTATTGCAGTTGACGTTTTTTAAGTGCTATATTTCTAAATATAATATTTCAAGTTTCTTTATATGTTCTTTGGTTTTTTTGTTAGAATTCGTATCTACAGAATCATCTTCAAAACCTGACAACATTCCAAGAAAATCCTGAGTATTTTTATTTCTATTATTATTTTTATCATCCATGAAGGACATTTCAGCATCCTCAATTATCTTAAATTCTAACTTTCTTTTTGTGTTTTCTCTCAGTTCTTCTGTATTTAAATTCTTGATTATGCGGCTTGCATTTAGCTTTAGGTGCTGTATTATTTGAATCCGAATCGAAAGAATTATCAAGACCCTGTGCAGTTTTAATATTCATCAAGCCTAAAATTAACTCATGTGCAGGATCTTTTTCTCACTATCTTAGGTGGACCCCCTTCTGTATACTTTACTTTAAATTTTTCATCGGCCACTACTTTGCTTGCGCTTTTTTTTGTTTTCATAAAAAAAATTAATATTGCACAGTTTCTGTAACACCCATCATGTAAAATAGCGTTAAATTCAGCCTCAACTTTTATCTAAGCACGATTTTTTTTCTAAATTGTGGCCTGGTCACTCCTTTTATTCTCAATTTTAGCAAGTATATTTAAAAGTGTCATCTTTTCTTCATTTGAAAAATTGGTACCGCGTTGTCTTCTACTGTCGCTCATTTTGGTAGCCTTTGATGTGCGTGACATAACTTTAAACTTCAATCTTTTCCGTGTCAAGTTAGTTGAAGGTAAAAAAATGAACTATTTTGCGAGAATAGTTTATTTGCCCGGCTTAGTAAAACCCGCTAAAAATTATGGCGGTTCAACAAACTAAATATAAGCCACGCTTAAATTTTTTAATTTGGCTTAATAAAGCCGAGCTTAAATTTTAATCGGTGCAAGCGGCCCTAAGTGAAATAGCGTTAAATTCGGCCTCAACTTTTATCCAAGCAAGGTTTTTTTCCTGAATTGTGGCCTGGTCAGTTTTTTATTCTCAATAATATTTTGGTGTTAAGCAAGTATATTTAAAAGCGTCATCTTTTCTTCATTTGATAAACTGGAACCGCGTTGTCTTCTACTGTCGCTTATTTTGGTAGCCTTTGAGGTGCGTGACATAACTTTCAACTTCAAAATCTTTTTCGATTGAGGTTAGATGACAGTGAAAAAATGAAATATTTTGCGAGAATAGTTTATTTGTTCGGCTTAGTAAAACCCGCTAAAAATTATGGCGGTTCAACAAACTAAATAAAAGTCACGCTTAAATTTTTTAATTTAGCTTAATAAAGCCGAGCTTAGATGTCAATCGGTGCAAGCGGCCCTTTAGTTATTCAAAAATCGTTTTTTTTTAAATCCTGGGATTAAAAGTGTTGCTAAGCAACGAGCACATTTTTGTATGGTATGAGAATTGATAGCTTTTGCACCTGAAAATAGTACAAAAATGTCAATATTTTTTGACGGTTGGAGAAAAAATTATTCATAAAGAAACCCACTGGAAGAAAAGAAAATTTAAAGAAGCTATAATAAGTGCAAACAACCAAAATGTATTTAGCAAACCTAGTGTCAACATTCCGAATATCTGACTGCCGTTACTAATCCGTGAAAAGTCGGTCAAGCTTCAGTGAACAACGAAGAGTATAAGGTCGTA